>PVJH01005356.1:0-113369 GCA_004026705.1 Nesogale talazaci | reverse complement strand
GCTGGGAGAGGCTGCACCGACGCAGCACCACTCAGCCCTCATCTCTGCACAGATGTTTTACTGGCTGGCTGCACGCGGGTAAACGGGCGGCCTGGGCACCCTCAAGGTGGCGAGTGGGTGCTGCTGTCCCAGGAGAGACAGCTACTCCCTGAGTGGGGGGGGCTGCTGCTGGGCAGCCTCCTCATCCACTGAGTCTTGCTTCTCCCGCTCAGCATCCACCCACTTCTGAGGTGGGATCATCTTCTTGGGTCCGTGAGGGGGCGGGCCGATCAGGGCCTCGATGTCCTCGTAGTTGACCACCTCTTTCTCCAGCAGTGCGTTGGCCAGCTGGGGAGCGAGGTACGCACAGTGTCAGGCAGTGACGCCCATAGGGCCAAACCCTCCTGGCTTTCCCACGGGCTTCCCAGCCACCAGCCTCCGTGGGCTCCCCTTCTGAGTCCACTTCCTTCACCCGCCACTCCGCCCCCCCCTTCCTGGGGACTGGGCAGCGTCCCCCTCACTCACAGCCTGCAGCTTGTCCAGGTTGTCCCGCAGCACTTGCTCCGTGTGCCTGTAGGCCTTTGCCACCAGCAGCTTTGCTTCCTGCAAGCAGAGGCGGTGAGATACGCAGTGAGGGGGACGCAGTCCGCCATGCCTGGCCCCCAAGAGCACTTGACTGGGCCCAGCACTCACATGGTCCATCAGCTGCTGGAGGCCCTGGCTGAAAGGGCGCCGGCCGATCCCGCCTGGCCTCTCCTGGGCATCAGGGAAGGAGATGGGCCCGATGCTGGGAGCCATCCCAAACTGCTTCACCATGGAGTAGGCGATCCTGGTGACCTTCCGCAGGTCGTCCTGGGCTCCTGTGGAGCAAAGGGCCCCCCAGCACCGCCAATGATGCTGAGGGCTGGTCTGGCCCTCTTCACAGCTCCTTCCAAGACCTGGGACTAGATGCCTGCCAGCCTGACCCCGAGGAGGGCAGGCCCCAAAGTCACGCATGGGAAAGCCGAGAACTCAGAGCCCAGTGCCCAGAGGGTGGAAGGCAGGGAGGCCGCCTGAGCGCCCAGGCGAAAGCTGCCCTCCCGTTTGTGAAATGGAGGCAAAGCCCTGCTTCATGCCAGACTCCCTGAAATTAAAAACCAGGTCCCAGGCCCAGTGTGCCCCTGGCCTGGCCCACTCCCACCCGAGCAGAAGGTGCCAGTGGCTTGCCACCGTGGACTGCTCCTCACCGGAAGTGACCCTGTTGAAGGAGATGGCCTCTGAGGCGCGGCCGCCCAGTGCCATGCACATGCGCTCAAACAGCTGCTCTTTGGTGAAGAGGTGCTGGTCCCGCGGCAGCATCTGGGCAAAGCCCAGGGCCGCATTGGTCCGGGGCGCGATGGAGACCTGCGGGTGCCAAGGTGCTGTCACTGTGACGACAGGCTTTGGGTGGAGAAGGGCGAGGACTGCCAGCAGGGCTTGGAGCAGCGAGACCATTGCTCGCAAACACCTGCGACAGACCGTCTTTGGAGCCCACGAGGACACAGCTGCTCTCCGACAGACCCCCCGTGGTTTTCCAAGGGCCCCCTGCAGCCCTCAACTTTAAGGATGCCCAGCCCAAGGACCCACACCCCGCCACAGTCACTCTGGAGCCTGCCACCAATCCACTGTTGCTGAAGCCACCTTCGCCAGGCTTACCAACCACGGCCTCTGAGCACAGCGCCTCCGCTCCGGAGGCATCTGACAAGCTGGTGACAAGGCTCACCTCGGACGGACTGCCCAGCCGGCGCCCCAGTCCCAGCCTCACGGCCTCGTTGTACGCATCCCACCACCTCCAGGCTGCGTGCACACCCACCTTCATCACGGCCTCGGTGTGCTCCAGCAGCCAGCCGACCAGCGCGTGGCCAGACTCATGGAACGCGACCACCCTCTGTTCCTCCTTGGACAAGATCTTGCTCTTCTTGGCCGTGCCTAGGATGGAACCAGCAGGGAAGAGTCCACTTGGTTCTGGAGCCCGCCCCCTGCGGTGGTTGCCACCCCTGCCCCAGAGGCCGTCCCTGTGGTTAAGAGCAATCACAGGAGGGGGGGAGGCCAAGAAAGGACTTTCTACCTGTCCTTCTACAAATGTTACAACAGTTCTCATCTTTCTGCAGGACGGCATGGGAACCCCAGGTTCCAATTTCTTGTTCATGTTCCCTAAGACCTAGAAGCAGCCGTTCCAGTCACCCTGCTTTGACACTGATCTCTCCTGTCCGCAACCCTGCTGTCCCATCACTGTCCCTGGTTCTCAAGACACCCCGGGGTCTCTCGCTGCTGGACGAGCACCGAGTGGACCTCCCTGAGTCACCTAGACACCTTTTCCTGTGGGATGGCGGGGCCGGCAGCAAGGACATGCGCTGGTCCCAGCCTGACGGGGCACAGAAGCAGACCCCTGGTCTGGGTGAAGACTTACTGCAGCGTCCCCACCGCATCGTGAGCCGTTGGCCTGTCTACCCGAGTGGCTTACGCCGAAGCACACCTCGGTGAGGAACAGGGAGCTTCCAGGAGGCGCCCACAGGCCACTCAGCTGACTGGCCACGTGCCTGGGCCACAGCTACTCCGACCCTCCCTCCCCGCCCCTGCCCCCCATGTGAGTCCACACCGGGCAACTGCTTCCTGTGAGGACACCCGGGGTGCTTCCCGGAGGGTGTGGTCTGAACCTGGTCAGGGAGAAGACACCCAAGGCCCTCGATGTTCCGTGACCCCAGGTGGCTTCCGTGCAGCATGGGAGGGGTGGGATGGGGGACACACAGTCCAGGCCCCGAGGGACCAACCGACCAAGCAGCACCCGGTACCTGCTAAGATGCGTTCCACGGCGTACTCGAAGTTGGACGTGTGGACAGACGTGTGGCCCTCCCGGGCAGCATGCAGTGCAGCCTCGTTGCAGATGTTTGCGATGTCAGCACCTACAACCCCCAGTCATCGTCAAGGGAGTGTGAACCTGGTGGAGTCAGGCAGTTCCTGACATAGCCACGACCACCCGCTGCTGACTCCTGGTTTTCTGTATATGACATTTTAGCGTGAATTGCTGAGACCATCATGCTCAGCTCTCTACTTGCAGGTGTTCAAAGAGCCAACTTAGGAAGACATTGATGACGAAGGGCAGTAATAACAAAATCCATAAAAACAAGTTGGCACCAAATTAGAACGCGCACGCGCGCACACACGTCCAGCCTACCACTGAATCCAGGGGTCAGCTCTGCCAGACGCTGCGAGTAAAAGTTGCTCTCCCGGGTCAGTTTCAGGCTCCTCAGGTGCTGCTCAAAGATCTCCCTTCTTTCCTGCCGGAGCCCAAAGAGAGGAGGCAGGCTCAGGTGCACTTCTGCAGGGTGCCAAGGCAGTCCAGCTCACCCCCGGCTGGCCAGAGTCTGCCTGTCCCCAAGGACCCACCCACCTGCAGGGTGGGGAGGTCGATGAAGACATGGCGGTCGAGGCGGCCCGGCCGCATCAGTGCGTTGTCCAGAATGTCAGCCCTGTTTGTGGAGGCCAGGACAATGACATGGTCTGTCGTGCCCATGCCTGGAAGAAGTGCAGACACATGGTCTTTGGACACACCCTGCCTCGAGGGGGCTACGTGGCGCGGCCCCCACACCAAGCCACGTTGCCCTGCAGGCAGCCGTGCCCTGCCTGCACGCACCGTCCATCTCCACCAGGAGCTGGTTGAGCGTCTGCTCCTCCTCTGTGTTGGAGAAGCCGGACACCGTGGTGGAGCGCTTCCTGCCCACGGCGTCGATCTCATCAATGTACACGATGCAGGGGGCCCGGTGGCGGGCTTCCTTGAAGAGGCTCCGGACCCGGGCGGCCCCGAGGCCTGTGGGGCAGAGTATGGAAAACCGAGGGAAACGACACTGGACACTTCGACTCCAGATAAACAAGCAGCCTCCACTCAAGCACACGCCGCCGCCCACCAGGCCCACCTGAGCACACTGCCCAGACCCCAGGGCCAGCAGCTCCATGAAGTCCGCCCAAGCTCCCTCTGTGTGGAGAAGACTTCGCCACCTCACCTACCTCCGATGACCTCCACAAACTCAGGGCCGGCCATGGCCAGGAAGGGCACCTGGGCCTCCGTGGCCACGGCTTTGGCCAGCAGGGTCTTCCCACAGCCGGGGGGGCCCAGCAGCAGTGCACCCTTTGGGACTTTGGCTCCTAGCTGGAGGAAGCGCTCTGGACTCTGGAACAGGCAGAGAAGGAGTGGCAGTGACCTGGCCTCTCATCCAGGACGTTCAAGGGCTGTCCAGCAGGCCGGCCAGCTCCCATCCTTTCTTAGGCCACACCAGCGATCCCACTGGGGGCTGTAGGGCAACTGGCAGCAAATCCACCAGGGGAGGCAGCACCCCAACATCTGGGCACCAAAACCCTAGTCTCGGGCATCTGTGGCTTCAGGCTTCCTCCCTGGGAGCTGGCACGTGGACCTCCGGGCCCACATACTTCCGACAGCTCCTTCCCAACCCACACTCTCACCTTGAGATAATCCACAAACTCCTTGACTTCCAGCTTGGCTTCGTGCATTCCAGCCACATCTTTGAAGCTGACTCCTTTGCCCATCTTCCCGTCCACGACGGTGAAACGAGCCATCTTGAGCTGGTTCTGTGCAGAAACAGAAAAAGAAGCTGTGTTACCCGCAGAGAGGGACACTCTGTACCTGAGAGGTCACCTCGGAGACTCAGCCATCCCATCTATCCAGTAAGACCTTTGGTCCTTCCAAAGCTGAGACTCAGCCGTCCTGGCCACTCGTGGTGGGACGTTCGGCCCTTCTGCTTCTGGGATTGAGCCATCTTGCCCACCACTGGGCCTCCTGTGGTGGCCCACACCTGACAGGACACTTGCTCCACATGTCACGGAGACTCTTCATCTCAAGAGGTGCGAGGCGCCTCCTCTGGAGATGTGATGGGTCCCCTTCAAGGCACAGGTCCAGCTCTCTACCTCTCTCCACCTGAACCAGGGCTGCACGTTCATTCTCCAGACACCAGGGGGCAACGTTCACTTGGTCAGTGAGAGAGCACTGTCTGGACTCTCCTGAAAACAACATCCTTCTACACAAACACCCTTGGCTTTCCCCCTGCGGTCTCCCCCACTGCTGGTACTTGCTGTTTTGATCCCGAGAGCAACACGCTGGCACACTCAGGAGCACAGTCTAGACAGGAGTGCCACAGGCACACCTGCAGAGAGCCAGCCGCCGGGTCACTGAGCCCTGCTCCTGCACAGGCTGGCCTTCACCACAGGGTCACGGTCACGGGGAGTCGCCCAAGCGTATCGTAGCAGCCCCACACTTGACAGTCACAGGTTTGCTTACGTGGAGCATGGCCCGGGCTGGCGAGTGAACACGCTGCCACTGGGTTGCAGCCACCACCCATCAGTTGTGGGCACACGGGCTCGTGCACTGGGGCTAGTGACCGGCTCCACTGGTCTATCTGACTGGCGGCCCCTGCTCCAGTCGAGAGAAAACCCTGTGTATGATGCCAGCCACTGTTGGGAACGTGCTAGAGGGGCAAGAAGGTGGCTCCTGTGTTCCGTAACCACCTACACATATGAGCTTCTAGTACGGAAACCACCGCTGCCTCTCCCGGCTGAGCCGAGCTTCCTAAGCAACAACGTACCCTCAGACACACTCCACTTACCTTGGGGTGCCTTGCTGACATAGCTAGGGGTCAGTTTTCCTCTCGTTCATGGGACATGCTCTTGGCCAGCGTTGTCACAGACCTGGCCCAAGACTAAGTTTGGGGAGATGTGCAACTTACGAAGGCGCTGAATCCACCTTCTCGACCCGTCATCCCGGCGAGGCGGAGGATGTACCACAGAATGGCCAGGCCCACAGCTGTCATCCCCACGGCATACAAGGCACTAGTATTGGGGGTGGGTGGGGCAGAGATGCAAATGACGGGGTCACTCAGCCAGGCCACCAGCAGATCCACCTGAACATCTGACAGTGTAAGAGAAGCGGCAGCCGGTGTGAGGATTAGCCAGAGGAAGGAGCAAACCGCAGGAGAGATGGCTTTCTGGTTGCCGCTGCCCCCAACCCCCCACCCTCCCTGCTTCAGCCTCACGGGAGAGGACGTGGTAAGCCACGCGGGGCCGGGCAGCCTCACGCTCACAGGGACTCTGGTGCCCGAAACCCGCAGTGTGCCCTGACGGAAGCTCTTTGATTTCCACAGGAGGCAGGCCATGCTGACTCGCAAGGCTGAACGATGGCAGCAGTGACCATCGCAACGGCTTGCTGATGGAGCCGGTGCCTGCCGGTCACTAAACCCAGTGGCCGTGGTCACAGCAAACCATGACTGCGAGGGGAGCCCAGGAAGGGGGCCAGGGCACCACCGGCCCCTGGACATCCATTTGCCTGTCAATGGCAGACAGAGGCCTACAGGTGGCTTAGGAAGTATCACTGAGACTACAGAAAGGACTGGGTCATTTCCAGATCTCTCCTGACCAGGTCTCCACCCCCAGGGATCCTGGTCTGGTGAGCTGAGGCCAGCAGGGGGCATCAACACATGAGCAGGGCTAGCGCACGACCCGAGTGCCAAACACCCACTTTCCAAAAAATCCCGTTCGCTTGTAGGAGACCGGGATCCTGTCCTTCGCTTCAATGTTCAGCTCGTCTTCAGCGGCTCGCAGCTTCTCTTCAAACTTGTCGATGTTTGCGACTTGCATACGGTACATCAGGGACAGCCGCTGGGGCACAAAGCAGAGGGCACTGTGAGGGGCAGGCTGAACAGGCTGCCCCCACTGAGCCACCACGAGGCCTTGCGGAGCCACAGGTGTTCTGAAGGGGGCTTTCACCCGCCCTCCGGAAGACCCCTCCCCCCAGGTGGGGCCACACAACCTGTTCTGGGAACCCCTGGGGAAAACCAGCTGGCGGGCAAGTGGGGCTGAACTAAGGAATTTGGGTGAGAGTCTGGTAGGGCTGTGCGCTGCCTGTCCACCCTCACTCACCGGCCGGCCGAACACCACAGCCCCAGGATGCAGGTGGACCTCCACCACGTCGCTCTCGGGCACCACCTGGATGCGCTGCACCTCGCCCTTGGCCAGCATCTCTCGGACAAAGTCGTTCCAGGAGACGCTGCCACCGCCGGGGCTCATGGAGTTGAGCAGGCTCATGATGACCGCGATGACAAACAGGGTGCGCAGCCGCTCGCGGTACATCTGGTCCTCACGCTCCTTCCGCTTCCTCTCCTCTACGAGACAGCGAGCCCTGCTCAGCCGTGGCTGCTGCGGCTGGAGCAGGGCGACCACACAGGGCAGTGCTGAGGTGGCTGGGATGCTTCCGCACGCATGCTGGGCCCCCAGGGGCACAAGAGATGTAAGGGCCAGGCCTACCACCTGCCCTACCACCGAGGTCCCCTCTTCACCCCACACTCCCCGACTGCCTGTCCACATACCCGGAGCTCCCTCTGTAGCACAGGCAGCAGCTGGCAGTCAGCCCCTCATTGACAACTTGGAGCAGAGAGACCACCTCTGTAGGTCTGTGTCCCACACAAGAACCCCGCACAGCATCCTGTCCGCCTGCCTCCAGGGACAGCTGCCCCGCCCAGGGCACAGAGATGCAATGCAGCAGCCAGGGCGGCAGGCGCACACAGGTCCCTGGCGGTCCAGAGCCTGCAGGGTTCCCCGGGCTTAGACAAGCAACAGAGGGGCAGCGGGGCAGTTGAGCAATGCCAGACTGAAGTACCTTCGTCGTCTTCAGGTGGCTTCGCCCTAGATCTGTCACTGCTCTTGTCCTTCTGCCTGGGCCGTGAGGCGCTGAAGTAGGAGATGCCACCTAAAAGGAGCAGAAAGAGTCTGACCAGCCCGGGCTGTATTGACAAGTGGCTGAAATAGGCGGGACCCATGTGAGCACTTCTGCCCACAGAGAGGTGAGCCTGGGAGGGCAGGAATGCTTTAGCTTTTCCCGTTCTGAACGGAGCATCTGCCAGCTGCAGACTCAGGAGCCGTTTCCACTGATGGGGTTAAATATCTTGCTTAGTTAAATTAGCAAACATCAGCCATGGACATGAACTTGACAAAAGCTTAGAACCACCCTTCAGGTTCACTCAGTCACTGCAGGTGAAGCTAAGGCAACCAAAGGCAACAGGTGGCTTTGGCACATGTGACAGCAGCAGTCACTCCACGGCGACGGCCACCAAGACTCCTGGTGGGAAAGGCTGATCTGTGTGCATCTTTCCGGTCTGTTTCAAAGGGGGAAGGAGAGGAGGGGGCGTGTAGGCCGGACCTAAAATGTGCCTACCTACCTTTACAGAAACAAGAATAGAATCGCAAACAAGCCTGCTTGGGTTGACCACTTACTGCCACCAAGTGCGTACTGACTTGTAACTCGCTGGGAGCGGAAAGCTCCGTCTCTTCGCCCGCGGAAAGGGTGCTTTCGTTCTGCTGACTTGGGGGGTCGCAGCCCAGCATGCCACCCGTGCTCCTCTTTGGTTTACTGTGTTTGTTTTGGAGGCTGTGTTGGAGACTGCTGGCCCACGAGAATATTCAAATGTGAAAGAGGGACTTCGCAGAGGGCAGGTGTGCAAGGGCCCGCCACACCGCAGAGGAAGGCCAGCGGTCTCCTCACTACTCTTGGCTTTCAAGTCTACCGTGCACGAGTGCCATCAAGGCAGTTCTGACTCCTGGCGGCCCTAAGCATGCCAGGACGACTCCCTGCCTGGTTCTGTGTGCCCCCCACTCCCGTTGTGTGTATCACTGTGGCCAGTGTCCATCCATCTCACGGAGGGTCTGCCTCTATTTGTGGACCTTCTGCTTTACCCAGCATAATGTCCTTCTCTAGCGACTGATTGCCCCAAGTATGCTAGATAAAGACTCCACCTTCACGTCTAAGGTGCATCCTGGCTGTATTTCTTCAAGGCAGATTTGTCTGTTCTCCTTGCAAGTCCACGGTACTTCCAATACCATAATCCAAATGCATCACTTCTTCTCCAGTGCTCTTACTCATTATCCAGCTTTTAGATGCACGTTTGCCCAGCAACGCAGGACAGAGAAGGGAGTTAAATGACATCACATCATGTCAATCCTTCAGGCCTTGAATGTCAAGTGGCTAGCAGAGCATGCAGATAGGTGTTTTGGGAAAGAGAATACTTCCATTATAAAGGTTCTTTTTTACCTTCTGGACAATAAAACGTTCAAAGCCATTCAGTAGGTCCATATTAAAAAGTTCTTGGAGGGGCTGAGCCCCGGTGGCGTAGTGGTTGTGCGCGGGACTGCGGCCCACTGGGACGGAGGTTCAGTTCCAGCAGTGGGGCTGGGCCTCCTACTCCCACCACCGGAGAGCAGTGATGCCTCCCCCCGCCAAAAAAAAAAAAAAGTTCTTGGAGCTTGACTCCCCCACCCCCACCCCCCACCCCTAACAGCCCAATTAAAAGGTATCACATACTTTAAAAAATAAGTTAGAACCTGTTCAGATCTTAGACACACACCCCTTCCCCTTCTTTAATTCAAACACCTCCAAGGGCCGGGCCTCAAAATACGAAGCCGCTAAAGGAACTCTGTGCCTGGAGGAGTGGCAGATCCCTCTCCCGTCCATGGCAAACCGGTAACGCTGGCCATGCTCCACCCATCCTGTCTCTCCGTACGTACGCACCTAAAATATTCCAGAGTCCGACCGGGTCCTGAATCAGATGCTGTTTCACTAACAAGCCCCTGATCCCTTGAAAGGTCGGAGTCAGTCGTCGTACCTGTAAGCTCTGGAAAAGGAAAAGATGGGGGCTCAATCACACCCACGACACACACGGGAAGCAAAGCGAGCATTAGTTCAGAATCACAAGGTCAGAAGCACACGAGCAAGCCAAATGAAATGCTCAGCAGATACGGGGTGCGCTGACTGTGCCCTGAGACTGAGGCAGCCCACTCCGGCAGGACGACGCCAGGCAGGAGGGGCCCACCAGACTCATCAGAGTACCTTTGCTCTTGGCATCTCCAGAGAGCATTCCTCCTAGGACATCCCCAGGCACCGGAGCTAGTTTACCAGTTGGATTACCAGCTTTCTTTTCAAGATGAGTACTTATTTCTCACATGCTTGCCCTCTGGTGGGGTGGGAGGCCTAGCCTTGCTCCTGGAGAGCTGCTGCTGGATTTGAACCTCCAACCCAGTGGGCCGCAGTCCTGCACACAACCACTATGCCACCGGGGCTCAGCCCCATGCTTGGTCTTTAAGAGCAATGGTCTGATGTTTTTTCCCCTATTCCTGAGTTGTCAGTTCCATCCTTTATGGTATTTTATGCCCCCATGCCTGCCTCGGCCCATCCCTATTTCCCTGCTGTTATGACACCTTGCTCCATACTGTTTGTGGAGGAGAATGTGTCACCCTCTAGTAGTACCAGGGTGGAAATGCTGGGCTCTTGTTCTTGCTTGGGCTGCAAGGGGATGTTTGAGAAAAAGAACTTCCTTCTTGCCGCACATGTCTATCTGCTTGAACTGAAGCTATGGCCACTGATGAGAGAATCTGTCCAGAAGAAAGCACGTCAGCTTAGATTCTCAAGCTGAAGCATCTCTTCCAGGCCTAGGGCAGACTAATGAGAGATGGGTCCCTTCCCAACAACACCGAAACATGTAGAAAGTCTACAGCTGGCCTCAGGTGTGATGTTGTCCGTAAAATGGGACTGCACAAATTACGGTGAAAAGCAATACTAATAAACCAGAACAACAAAAAAAAAACAGAACATAAAATGTAATAGTCGAGGGGCTGAGCCCCGGTGGTGTAGTGATTGTGTGTGGCACTGCGGCCCACTGGGATGGAGGTTCAATTCCAGCTCCACGGAGCAAAGGCTGGGCCTCCTACTCCCACCACCTGAGGGCAGTGATGCCTTCCCCCCAAAAAAAAAGAAAACACAAAAACCAAAAAACGGTCAAACGTTTTAGAACCATTTTTCATTTGTTTCCAAGATCTTACTCTTGGAGGAGGGCAGTGACAGTTCAGGGGAGAGTTTTCACTCTCCACGTGAGATCTGGGTCTCGTTCCCAGTCAATGATCTCTTGTAACCACCACCCATCAGTGAGTGGAGGCTTGCATGTACCATGATGCTAGACAAGTGTCTGTGACACTTCCAGAAGGAGGGGCGGAAAGCTTGCAATAGATTTTGACAACCAGTCAAGGGACACCCCACGGAGGTCACAACTGGCAACCGATCATGAGGAAAGCACTCCCCCCAGGATTGTGACAATCTGGGCCACAGAAATTAGGTTGTTGGCTGGTCCTCCTGGGGTTATGGTGTGCAGTGAGTGAGTCAGCATCGGTGTCTGTCAGTGACTGGCTGAGCATTCAGTTTTGGAAGCCCGTGGAAACCTGGTGAGGTCGATGGTGTTTAGTAACCTTATGCACAGAATGCATCCCTCCATCGTGGCTGTTCTGTTCAGGAGTTTCCCTGGCATAATAAGCCCTGTGGTAGCTACAGCTGGTCATTCCAGCACCACTCCTTAGGGTGACCTGTGTGGGTCCGCTGACAGTCTTAGACAATCCTGAGGCGGCTCGGTATGCGGTGATGAATACATAGGTGATAAATGAGGGCTGGCAACATATCAAGCTACATTACAAAAACATGGTTCCGGGATACTCTGCTCTAACAGTACTGGCAAAGTGCCGTTTGGAGGGTGCCGGGATTCACGGCGTGCCACATCCGTAAGTGCCAAAACTCTGCTAGCAGACGGTGGGGACGGGGTTCAATTCCAGCTCACAGGAGCAAAGGCTGGGCCTCCTACTCCCACCACCAGAGGGCAAAACAAGCTAAAAAGGAAACGGCGAGGGCACCGACGGGATCCAATTGAAAAACAGGAGACAAGATCCCTGAGGGGTCGAGAAGACCCCCGCTGGCCGCCGCTCCCAAGTCTGCCCGGACCAGGCCTCGCATGCCGCTTCACGCACCCTCCCCTCCACCGCCCGACCCGAGCGGTCTCACTGGGAAAGCTCCAGCCCTCGGAGAGCAGTCCGTGGCTTCCTGCCGGAGAAGGGCAGCCCGGAGGTCGGGGCAGCCGGCCGAGCCACCACGCCGGCAGGGTGCCCAGAGTCTCAGTGGGGCCGCCAACGGCCCCGCGGCGCTCGCTGGCCTGGGGTCCCAGCCCACTTCAGGAAGGCGGCCCGAAGAACCGAGGGATTACCTGCAGGGCTCGGCCGCCAGCCCCAGCTTGACCCCCCGGAGGCCCCTGGGAGAAGTGCAGCCGCTTCCTCCCGACCCCGGTGAGGAGGCCTAGGCTCCAGCACGAGCCGCAGCTCCGCAGACGCCCGGGGCCCGGGCCCGGGCCCTGGCGCAGAGTGCGCAGGAGCAGCAGCACGGCTGCCATACTGGTACAGACACAGCGCCTGCGCGGCCGGAGTCCCGGCACCTGCCTGCGCGGTCCGGAGGGCGCCTGCGCGGTCGGGGGCGCCTGCGCGGTCGGGGGCGCCTGCGCGGTCCGGGGGGCGCCTGCGCGGTCCAGTCCCCAAAGGGTCCTGGCCCTTCACGGCCCACTTTCCCGGGGGCGTGTGCTGGTGTCCGCAGTGCACCGTGCTTCTCTGGGGGCTCCACTCCCAGGGGGCTTCCCTAGCCCTTTTTTGAGGTCCTGTAACTCGCTGAGCTCCGGGGGTCACATCAGCGTGGTATTTCGCGGCGCGACGACTCGGGACTCCGCGCTCGCTTGGAGAAGGCTTGGGGTTTTTTGCAAAAATGTTCAGACAACATCCCATCTTCTTTCCAGTTCAAAGTGTGTTTCCAGAACCTGGCGAACGAATGGATGCGTGGGTCGACTGTATGAATTTTTTTTATTTTGGGGGGGGGGGCATCACTGCCTCTGGAGGTCGTGGGCGCTACCCAGGGCCGCCCGCTCCTGAGAGCCGCCGCTGGATTGGAACCGCCCAGCGCGCGGGCCGCGGTCCCGCACGCAACCACCTAGGCCGCGCCCGCCGGGGCTCAGCCCGACTGTATGATTTTAAGACAGATCTAATTAAGTGGGGTTTGCTTGGCGTTTGGCCCCCCTCGGGTTTGCTAATTTGGCGGTTGTTCTACGACCGGAAACCGAGGTGCTTGTAGAAGAATTCCTTAGAGGCCCAGTGGTGGTGGGGTGGGGGGGGGGGTGTCTGTGTGCCTTTCACTTTCTCTAACTCTCATCCGAGGAAAACGTGCATAAAAGAAGTCGAACACCACAGTTAGGAATCTCGGTGACCAAACTCAGCCTTCTTTGATTGAAGACCAAGGACTCAAAAATACTCCACCCAGTACTAAAAATACCTCACTGCAGGGTCTTAGGCGGGAGGCATTGCCCCAGGACCCTTCCTGTCAAGGCTTAGCTAACCATGCCTTTTGGTGGCCTAAAAGGGCAAGCAGAAGCACAGATAGTCACGTTATTTCCCTTAACAAAAAGCCTACTCCAGCTGCAGCTGGAAGGATTAAGATGAAGAAATTGGACCTTTGAAAGGTAATTAAGTACTTCAGACTGGGGTGGGAGTCTGGAATATTCCTTCCTCAGATCTTTAATTTGGGGTAGATAACCATCTTCTCAGAACGTTTTAGTTATTTTCTGAGAGGCAAGCCGGTGAACTGACTCATTTCTGGAAGTCATTTTCACCAGGAGTAATCAACCACTGAGGCTGACCAGGATTATGGTTCAGAAGACTCAAGTCTGCTGATGGGAAACGAGGAGGCACTGTATCAGAAACGAGGGGAAAGGATCTGGTGTTTCATGGTCTGTTAGGCTCTGCGTGTTTGAAGATAATTCCGGAGTTCCCCCTCCCCAGCCGCCCCAATTTCAAAGGGCCTCTTGGTCTCAAACTTTACTCAATTCTAATTCCACTTCTCCCTTCTTACCTTCAGTCTGTGACTGACTGTTTAGCTCTGGAATTCTTTTTTTTTTTTTTTCCCCCCCGGCATCACTGCCCTGATGGGAGTAGGAAGCCAAGCCTTGCTCCTGGAGAGCTGCTGCTGGATTTGAACCGTCAGTCCTGTGGGCCGCAGTCCCGCACACAACCACTGCGCCACCAGGGCTCAGCCCTGGAATTCTTATTGACTGGAAAAGGCAGATACTAGAGTAGTGGGGTTATGATGACAAGTGTGTTTCTTTGCCTTTTTAATTACTCACAATTGAACATTCTAGCAACTAAAATCGCAAAGTACTAACTAGTCCCATGTCAAACTTCTTGTGCATGCTTTTCTCATGAATTTTTAGCAACTCTGGGAAGAAAATATTTCAATTACCCTATGATGAGGAAACTGAGATGCCAACACAGTCCAGTAACTTGTCCAGGGCCACAGACATGGTGGCAAAGAGTATACCTGCTGGTCTGGCTGGTTTTTAGCAAGCATTTCAAGACTCGCAGACAGGACTTTGAACCGGTTCAGTCATGGACAATGAAGCTAACCTGGAACGTGGATTCGAATTGCCAAAATGTGGTTGAACTGGAATGGGAAAAATATGGGTTGACGCCTTGCTGGAAAACAAGGGTGCAACGGCCAAATCTCTGGCATGTAGAGTTGGAAATGGAGGTGCACTGCTCACAGATGGTGGCCGACCACGCTGCTGTGAATGTGCGTCACTCCCCACAGTCCTGGCAATCATCTCATCTTTCATATCAGGACCCTGAAAGGACTCACTTCTGCCCAGGATCCTGTTGCAAGCCTTCACCCTGAAATTTTTCCCATCCTGGTTGTCATTTTGCACCCAGATTTTTTAAATTCTGCCAGGTCTCTTCCCGTTTTAGTACATCAAACCGGACTGAAGCTGTTTGAATCAGTTCCGAGCCTTGCTTGCAGATTACAAGACCAAGAGCGTAATAGAGCCTTTGTGTTTGCTCCAGGTCCCAGGGAAGCTTTCTCACATCTTGGGGTTTGGCCGTCATTGGCCCAGGTGCTTTTTTTTGTCCTTCTGGTTCTTTGGCATGGATGCTTCCCTTGACTTCACTGTTAGCCCTGCCATTGAGGCCACTCCAGGTCCTGGGGACGCGAAGCCCAGGGAGGGCGGCCCTCGGGGTTCCCAGACACTCAGTGTGGGAGGAGAAAGCCTCGTCTTCCTCCCACGGAGCGGCTTGTGGTTTGGAACAGCCTGCCGCTGATCCTGCTACACCACCAGAACTCCTTTGAGTCACGAATTTCTTTCCTCTCCTGCATGATAGAACACATCCCTTGCTTTAACGTGAACAGTCACCCTCGAATAGGCTGGTTTATTTTTCTACTCAAACGGCCAAGGTGCTGAATTGTCAAGCCACAGCCTGGGTCCCGCCACATGACTCTGATTGAACAAGACCCTGTGGGTTTTTCCTGACTCACAGTAGTTTGCTTCCCCAGTGGTGGCTGCGTGGCACAGTGAGTAGCACGGAGATGTGTGCTTTCAGGGGATTCTCTCAAGTGAGGCCTCATTTCCAGGCCTACAGCTGTGAAGATCCGCCCATCCATTAGGACTTCTCCATTGTGATTGGCCAAGGAGCCTGCTTTGGCCGCCAGGTGCTGAATGATAGTCCAGAAATCCCATGGGTAATCTGTATCGGTTTTTTGTTTTTAAATCATTTCATCAGGCTGAGCCCCGGTGGCATAGTGGTTGTGCGCGGGACTGCGGCCCACTGGGACGGAGGTTCAATTCCAGCAGTGGGGCTGAGCCTCCTACTCCCACCACCGGAGAGCAGTGATGCCCCCCCCCCACCACAAAAAAAAATCATTTCATCGGGGACTCCTACAGCTCCTAGCACAATCTGTATGTCCATTGTGTCAAGCACATGTGTACATTTGTCTATTTGTTGCCATCATCATCTTCAAAACATTTTCTTTCTACTTGAGCTCTTGGTATCAGTTCCTCATTTATTCTCCCCCCCCCCCGCCCTCTTCCCTCACCACCTTTGATAATTTATTTTTTTTTAATTTTTTTTTTTTTTTAGGCATCACTACCCTCAGGTGGTGGGAGTAGGTGGCCCAGCCTTTGCTCCTGGGAGCCGGAATTGAACCTTTGATAATTTATAAGTTGTTATTATTTTTTCATGTCTTACACTGACTGATGTCTCCCTTCACTCACTTTTCTGTTGTCTGTCTGCCTGGGAGACATATGTAGAACAATGTGATCGGTCCCCTCTTTCTCTCCCCACCTTTCCCTTCCCCTCCTGGTATTACTACTCTCATTACTGTCCTGAGGGGGTTTATCTGTCCTAGGGGAAAATTGTGTGTTTCATAAGTGCTGTCCTGCACCCTGACTCGCTTGTCTTTCTCTGTGACCCCTCTGTAAGGAGATGTCCAACTGTCTGCAGACATGCTTTGGGTCTCCAATGTATACTGCCCCCTCATTCCTATTGATCAGATTTTTTGCTCTGGGTCTTTGATGTGTTATACCTGACCCCTTAGACACCTCCTGATCACACAGGCTGGTGTGCTTCTTCCATGTGGACTTTGTTGCTTCTCAGCTAGATGGCCGCTTGTTTCTCTTCAAGTCTTTCAAGCCCCAGATGCTGTATCTTTGGATAGCTGGCCACCATCAGCTTTCTTCACTATATTTGCTATGCACCCATTTTGTCTTCAGTGATCATGTTGGGAAGGTGAACATCATGGAATGCCAGGTTATTTTTAAAAAGTGTTCTTGGGGCTGAGCCCCGGTGGTGTAGTGATTGAGTGCGGGACTGTGGTCCATTGGCTTGGCGGTTCAAATCCAGCAGCAGCTCTCCGGGAGCAAGGCTGAGTAGCTCCCATGACCACCAGAGGGCAGTGATTCCCCCCCAAAATTGTTCTTGCTTTGAGGGAGTATTTAACTAGAGGTCCAATGTCTGTCTGCTACCTTGATACTAACATATAAATATATGTACATAGATCTATCTCCCTATCATCACATATATATTTACATATGTACATGCCTGTATTTAGACCTGTATCAGTGCGAACCTCCATCCCAGTGGGACACCGTCCCGCGCACAACCACTATGCCACCGGGACTCAGCCTGCCCTCTTAGTTCTTCGTCGTCGTCTTCTTTTTTTTGGGGCATCACGGTGGTGGGAGTAGGAGGCCCAGCCCCACTGCTGGAATTGAACCTCCGTCCCAGTGGGCCGCAGTCCCGCGCACAAACACTACGCCGCCGGGGCTCAGCCCCTTCTTTTTTTTTTTTTTGGCATCACTGCCTCTGATGGTTGTGGGTGTTACCCAAGGCCGTTCCTGAGAGCCACCGCTGGATTTGAACCGCCAAACCTGCTGCGCGGGCTGCAGTCCCGCACTCAACCACTTACGCCACCGGGACTCAGCCCTCTTAGTTCTTATTTTTACATATATAAATACTGTTATTGGGGGCTCTTATATTTCCTCCAATGTGTCAAGCACATTTACACATATGCGGCCATCATCTTTCTTTTTTTTTGGAAGGGTCATCACTGCCCTCTGGTGGTCGTGGGAGCTACTCAGCCTTGCTGCTGCTGGATTTGAACCACCAAGCCCATGGGCCGCAGTCCCGCACTCAACCACTACGCCCCCGGGGCTCAGCCCCACCATCATCATTTTCTTTCTTTTTTTTTTCTTTTTTTGGGGGGGGGGGGGGGGCATCACAGCTCTCCGGTGGTGGGAGTAGGAAGCCCAGCCCCACTGCTGGAATTGAACCTCCATCCCAGTGGGCCGCAGTCCCGCGCACAACCACTACACCACCGAGGCTCAGCCCACCATCATCATTTTCAAAGCATTCTATTCTCTCTTGAGCTCCTGATATCAGCTCCCCATTTCTTCCCTACTCTTAGTTCTTTCCTCTATGTCCTTTTACTTCCCTCTTGTCCCACAATCGTGTTCAGCCTTCTTGGTTACATTGCCCGTGATCAAGCCCTACCAGGCCTCCTATGCCCTCCTCGCCGCCATCGTTCCCTTGTCCCTGGGCTTGTTAACACCCACTTCATTTCCCCGCCTCTCCTCTCCTGTGCTCCTCCACCCCAACCCTTGGTCCTTTTGTGTTGTTTTCTCCTCTGGATTGTTTATCTCACCTATCTTATCTAGGTAGACATCTGCATCTTTTTAAATGTTTCTGTAAGCTTTACTCTGAACAGGCAGTCTTCTGTTTTTTTCTTGTGAAGTCTTCCTCACAAAGTAACTTTCTGCAGCACAGTGCATTCATTATGGGATGCACTTAGTCTTAGCAGACCTTCATTTTCCTAATGTGTCTAGGTAAGCAGGTGGGGGAAGATACCAACAAGAGTCTGTAATTCAGCTCTTGGGTGCTTGTTAACATGGTTCATTGCGATTGTCATCCTGCTGAGTATAAAACCAGTGGACTCAGAAACAGGAGGAGAGATCTCACGACCAGAGAGAGAGAGAGAGAACTAGGAGTGGAGCCTGTCCTTTGGGCCATGCCAAATCTGGCTTGCCTCTCTGCCTGAGCCCCGGTTCTTCTGGGGAGTTGAACAGCAGCCGATTGCCAACCTTCCTTCATCAGTTTCTGCAGTCTCCTGCATGAAGGGCATCCTCCAGAGGGAAGGAGGGCGGATGGCTGAGCTGCAGGCTTGGGTCTTAACCAGCATCCAACACAGAGTGACCATGCCCTCTGAGCACTGTGAGTTCTGTGTGAGGACGCTGGAGTGAGCTGCAGAAACCTCCGATGCGCTGCGACGGAATGCACCAAGGGAAGGAGTGGTGGTTGATTGCGGCAGGCAGACATTGTGAAAAGTCCCACAGGTGGTTCATCTCCACCTCCTTGGGGCTACCCTTATGTTATTTTTTTAAGTTGTTTTACAAGGTTCCAAGAAATTCCTTAAGCGATTTTCTCTGACTAGATTCTGTTCTTGTGAGTGTGTGTGTGCGCAGCCATATTCTTTTAGTGTAAATCTGGTGTATTCTGAAGTGTTTGTGGCTTTTCTGTTGGGGAACAGTGGTTGTCCAGGCTTGTCTTGAGTGTCTCAGTGGAGGCCCGAGTTCTCACTTGCAAATGAATGGTTCAGAAGCTAGAGTACCTATGCCCTTATTGACATTTGTCCGAGTCTGGGGCATTTATCTGTGGTTGGAAGGTTTGTGGAGAGAAACAAAAGACAACCCTAAAATCCAGAGTTACCACCAATTTAGCCAACTGCCCTTCCTTTGTTTCTCAGCTCCTCTTTACAACCATCTGTCCTTCCAGCTATTCCTGCCCCCGCCCCCTTGTTTCTGGGTCAACCTATTGTCCTGCCCGCCATTCTGCCTGTCAGCTTGATGTCCTGTCCTCACTCCCCACCCTTATCCTGTGACTGTAACCAAACTTCCGAGAGTGGTTTTTTGTACCCTGTTGAAGCTTGTGCAACCGGACTGTGGTAGGAAGTGACCAAGCTTCTCATCCCCGCCTGTGCCTTCCCTGTCACCCAGCTCAGATGATTTGTGACTCCAACCTGAATAATCTGAATGTGCTTTGGAAGAATATAAAACACGATCCTATGAGTGATATTGTTTGCAGTAAACTTGTTGTGAGGGTCTGGCCTGTTGGGCTCTCCGATGCGGTTGGAAGCAGTGTCAGTGATGGCAAGAGGCCAGCCTCTGGGAAAGAAGGTTGGACTCTGTCCTCAGCTGTATGACCGTAAGCAAGTGATTACCTTCTCCAAGCCTTAATTTTCTCATCAGTAAAATGGGGCTATAATTATCTGTGAAGCGAGGCTAATATCACCCTTGGGTTTCCCACAGCCTGGTGCTGTCAAGATAAAACACAGTCAGTGTCTGTGATATGCACTTGTGGAGCAGGAAGCTGTTACCTACGAGTGATTGCTAGGTGTCCTGGGAAGAGATGCTCTGGGGAAGCAGAACATTGGTTCATTTATTCAAAGTGTTTCTTCATCAGCCACCATCTAAAGGTGGCTCAGGAGCCCACCAGGTCCTGGAGTCAGAGGCAGGGAGCAGGTCTTGCATAGTCTCAGGCACGGGGGAGCTGATTGAAGACCTGCTTGCCCTACCCCAGGCCCTGGAGGAGAAAGACCCACAGGAGCTCGGGTCATCAGCTCACTCGGCTCCCGCCAAGTCCCGCCTGACTTTCCTCCATGCCTGCCCTTCAGGCTTGAGCTTCATCTCCTCTCTGCGTCCCGGCTCTGTCCGTCCTCTGGGGGCCTGGGGCCGACGTCTCGGCGACTCCCCCGTTCACGTGCTCTCCCTTGTCTGGTGGTGAGCGGACTGGTTCCAGTCACTGGCTGCTACCCTGAGGCCAGATACCTCACCTGGGCTCCCCCAGCCGGGAGGCGAGCATGGCATGGCAGCTGAGGGCCTCCCTTTCCAAGTCGACCGTGGACGGCCCTGTCCCCAGTCCTGCCCTTGCATGCCACCCTCGTCCCTGTCGGGACAGAGGTCCCGGAGGCTGTGGTGCTTGGTAATTGCTCTTGGAAGTTGGGGTGGTGTCTCTATGCCTTTGGTTTTCAGAGCGAGGCTTCCTGATAACACCTGGGCAAAGAGCGACTCTTCCCATGTTTGGAAACAGCCACGCCTCAACCCGTTGTTCTCCCGTGCTCCCGCTCACTCTTTTTTTTTTTTTTAACATCTTTTTTATTTAGGCATCACTGTCCTCTGGTGGGAGTGGGAGGCCCAGCCTTGCTGCTGCTGGATTTGAACCGCCAAGCCAGTGGGCCGCAGTCCCGCACTCAACCACTACGCTACCAGGGCCCACTCCCGCTCACTCTTACACTTCTGCACTTTAACTCCAAAACTGAAGTGTGAGCATGGTTGTGATCATTCTTATCCTGGCCTTTAAAACCCTGTTGTTCTCACGTAGGAGCTGGTGGCAAGGTGCTCCGCTCAGCTGATAAAGGTCAGGGTCAATCCCAAGAGGTAGCAATCTACTTCTGTGAAGATTACAGACATAACCCTGCAGACAAACCGTGTTACTCATGCACAGGGCCCCTGAGTTGGAAGTGGCATGATGGCAGGGGGTTGGCTTATTTTTATAAACTTATTTTAATTTAAATTATTTTTTGGGGGGGTTTGGCTTATTCTGTATGTAACAAGGTTTTCATAAACACTGATTTTGTTCTAGAAAGAATGACAGAGCTGAGCCCCGGTGGCGTAGTGGTTGTGCGCGGGACTGCGGCCCACTGGGATGGAGGTTCAATTCCAGCTCCACAGGAGCAAAGGCTGGGCCTCCTACTCCCACCACCAGAGGGCAGTGATGCCTAAAAAAAAAACAAACTAAAAGAAAGAATGACAGGTCTTTACAAGAACCTGATCACCAAGACCAACCCTGTTACAAGGTGAGGACCGTGGGGCTGAGTTGAAGACACACAATCATTGTGGTTTTGACTTGATTAGTAAGACCCACCCCTTCAACTTTCCATGCCTCCTACTGTTTATCACGGGACAACAGCCCAGTCCAGCCTCTCAGGATCTCACCAGGCTGGCTGGTTTATGAATGAGAAAACGAATTAGGTCCTTCCCTGGGAAGGTGAAAGGGACCTTGGGTGATGAGCTGAAAGGTGGAGAGTAGCAGGAAGCAAGCTGTCTGGGGTGAAGAAAAGGAGGCGGGAGAGGCAGAGGCAGGGCCGGAGAGCCCCTGAGATCAGTCTGCACTGCTTCCTCTTCAGGGCCCTTTGACAGGCCCGACCAAGCACGTCTTCAGACAGGCTTGTCAGACCCCTCCTCGGCCGTGGGTCTCCGGATGAATTGATGTGCACTGCCCCTCGGGGACCAAGCCCGTTTCTCTGGAACCCAGGGCTGGCCCTAGGTGCTGGTGTGAGTGCTTGGACAGGCTGTCTCCAGCTTCCAACCAGATTCCACTCTGATGACATCAGGCACTTCTCATGCAAGTCCAATGGCTTGTTCAGTTTTAGTTGGTCGTGGTGTTACCTTTCATGAGCAGTCTCTTGATAAAGCCCATCGATGTCTTTGAGTTTGGGGGGGTTGGAAAAATTAGGTGTCACTATCTCTGAGTGAACAGCCCCTCTGTGGGACAGGGGAGAACTGCCTCCGTGGGTTTCCCACATGGTCGCTCTTGACAGGGAAGCAGACTCTCCTGCCTCTCTCTTTCGGAACGTGGGCCTGACCCGCTGACCTGCTGACCTTGTGGTGAGCCGGTCAGCCCGCTTGCTACTGCACCAGTGCTGCTCTCCTCACTGACGATACGCTATCAAACAGGGAACAAGGACAGCCGCGAGACTCCATCATAACTACGTGGTTCTATGGGGAATGCTTCCAATGGCATTTGTAGGCCTCAAACCGGAGCAGTCACTTGAGTTTTGTCATTTCCTCCCTGCTGAGGAATGTTTCATTTAACCTCGAAGGCAATCCTGTCTGAGGTTACAGTTTTGTAAACAAAATGAAAACAACAACAACAACAGCAAGCCAGAATGAATAACATAAATGCAGCCTGTGGAGTACATTTGTCAAAGTCTCCACCAGTGAAAGGGCAGATGTGCAGTCAGGGGCAGCTGGAGTGGCTCTGGCCTCCATAGTGTGTAGCCTGTGATAGTGCCTGGGCTCATTTACAGATGGCAGGGAAGCCAGTAGCATTTCCATGTCTCTCTCATGTGAAATCTAGCCTCACATTTCCTGAACACTTTTCTTTGGGGGGGGGGGGGCTTCACTGCTCTCGGCGGTGGGAGTAGGAGGCCCAGCCCCACTGCTGGAATGGAACCTCTGTCCCAGTGGGCCGCAGTCCCACGCACAACCACTGCGCCACCCGGGCTCAGCCCCAGAGGGTTCCTTTTCACGGAACCCTCCAGGACCCCTGCTCTGCATGCTGCATGAACTCGCCCTTCCTGCCTTTTTCAGTAGCGGTTTTCACATCCGCTGCATGCCAGGCTCTGTTCTGGCTGCCTTGCAGATGTCGGCCTTCCGAGTAGGATCTGCCATTGTGAAGGACACAGGGCAGTCCAGCCTGTGACTCAGGGCAGAGCCGCAGCCTGAAGCGGCTTCCTCTCTGCTGGCTTATATTGAATGCCGCCGTCACCCACTGTGTGACATGGGGTGACTGCCTGGCTTTGTCCACAGGGAAACTGCATTCAAGGACAACCTGTGGTCTGATGTGATTTTATTTAACTATGCCTTCATGTATTTGTGTTCCTTGGTTTTGGCCCTGTCATAATCCACATGCTTTTTTGAAGGTTGTGCAGTTTGGGTGTGATCGGTAACACCCAAACACCCATGTTTGTCGACCAGTGTTGCCACATGAACAGCTGCACGCTGCCATCTGTGAGGGGCCACTGTGAGGGGCTGTTCACCCCGGCCACAGGCCTCTGCTGAGCCCTTCTTTACACTCTACAGTGGCGAGGAGCCCACCGGACTTTAGGTGGGTTCTGTTATTTGCCCTGTCGGTATTGAAACCAAGGAGGTTTCAGACACTAGAATGCATGCTGGGGCTGTTGGAAGAGTAAGGTCCACGCACAACATACCACCTGTGTGCTCAGAGAACCAGTGCATGAGAGACCATTAACTTCTTACGACTTCCAGGCCAGTTTGACCTTGTAGTCACCACCCCCCTACCCTCAAGGTCTTGTGAACCCTTTTGGGAAGAACTGCCGTGTACTTCCTTCTGGCAGTGGTCTTGTATGGTGGGGTGGGCTGCTGGAGAAACCACCCCTCAGTGTCCTGGCTGAGCCCAGTGGCCCAGCCCTGCAGCCCTAAGGCCAACATCTGGATTCCTGGCCTGGTGTGGTGGCAGGCACCCTGCATAGAGGCTGGTGTCAGGCAGGACCTGGCTTCCAGATGAACACGGCACTTGCCATGTGGCATTGGCTCAGTGCTCGCTTTTTAGTGTAAGATCTGAAGTATTTGAAAAATAGTTCACGGTTCCTGAAAAATCTTCATATCCATCTTCCTTGATTTAGACAAAGATATCTGTGTTTTATGTATTAACTAGAGGCACTGGAACTAGATTATGTGAGCCCTTTTCTGATTAAGATGTAGTGAAGTTACCCAGGGAGCATTTAGGAAGTTCGTTTTTGAAATCTTTACTGAATTCAGCCTTAGTAAAAGGTTCTGATTGACCCCCTTGGAGAACAAGGCACTGTTGTTATATCCAGGACTAGCCTGGGGGGTGGGAGGGTCGAGGGAGGGAGGGAGGGAGGGAGGGAGGGAGGGAGAGAAAGAGAGAGAGAGGTACACTTTCGGTCCGGATCACTCAACAGTATTTTCAAGGGCTGAATCCCAGGGACAAGGGGAGGACTGGTGGATCTGGGGCATAAACTTAGGGAGAGGCTGGAGATGGTGCACAGTTCACCTCGCGTGCAGAGTGCCCAAGCCCTTGCCCACAGTGTTTGTGGGTTCAACCCAATAGCCTTGAAAGACCACAAAGAAGTGCTCCTGCTCCAGGGGGTGTCCAGGGCTGCGAGTCTCTATGGAGGACGGCGGCCTCCCCTCTTGCTCATGGGAGTTAGCGGGTTCAAATGGCTGAACTTGAGGTTAGTTGAGGTGGGGGTGGGGTGTGACCCACTCCACCACCAGGCTCCTGTATACCTGGCACATAGGAGGCCTTTTTTTTTTTTTGGGGGGGGGGGCATCACTGCTCTCCGGTGGTGGGAGTAGGAGATCCAGCCCCACTGCTGGAATGGAACCTCCGTCCTAGTGGGCCGCAGTCCCGCGCATAACCACTACGCCACCGGGGCTCAGCCCCCATAGGAGGCCTTCTATCTTGGTGGGATGAGTAAGCAATTCATCTTTGTTACTAAGCCCCCTCTGCACACTGAAATCTGTTGCATAAAATGCATTATGCAATATTACAGCAACCATGCTAAGAAAATATGTAGTTTTATGATACACTGATACAAAGGAAATGTGTCTTCTATTTCACTTTCGAAGTGAAGTTGAAATGGAAAGCTCTGCAGAAAGAGTGTTGGAAGTCAGGTGGGTACCTGTTTGAACCCTGAGGTACGGTCCCAGATTGAGCCACCCGTGCCCCACCCAGGCTAGAGAGCGTGATGAGCTAAGAGTCCCGGGAATGGGCAAGAGTTGGGCTCCAAAATGTACTGCTGTGAGCTCTGACGAGCTGGGGCCGACCACAGGACTGTGTGGCCAGACCTGCTTTCTCCCAAGCCTGATGTCAGTGCTTAGCCACATAGCCACAGGGTAGGAGCGGGCAGCATGTGCCCCTGCTCGGACTGTCTGCCTCTTGTCTAGGAGATGGCCGGGCCACTTCCCTCTGAGCAATGACTCCTGGCCATTTTGCAAGGGAGAGACGAGCCACTGTGCAGAGCTGAGGTGTGGCTGCTGTGCGGCCGCCGAAGGGGAGTGTGGAGAAGGGCTCCTCAGGAAAAGGAGGTGTGAGCCGAGTTTCTTCTCAGGAAGGGCATCACCTGAACTCCGAAGGAGACCTCTCCCTCTGTGTCTGTCCCCACCTGCGTGGCCCATGAGGCATAGGAGAGCACCCAAGGCTGTGATAGATAACCTCGCTGGGCTCCTCTGGGGCACCCGGCGCTCAGGTCTAATTAGCAAGTAGTGTCTCTGGTTCCAAGGAATGGCGCCCCACTGGAAGGTGCCTTTGGCGGGGACTTGGCTCTGTTCATGTCTCCGTGCTCAGCTAGGAGGTCAGCCAGTGCTTGGGAAATGGGAGGCCCTGTGCAAATGCTCACAGAATGGACCCAGGAGAGCTGAAGGGGAGGGAGGGAGCTTGGTGGCCACAGGGGGCACCGTGTGGAGCAGCAGCGGGAGGCTGAGGCAAAGGCCATTCCTGGAGGTGGAGGTCAGTCTGTGATGCAAGCTGACTCAGTGGGGCCGTGGGACCAGGCTGGGCGCTTTGGAAAAGCCTCACACTCTAGCTCCTGAATCTCAATTCCTGGGGATAGAGTGACTCTCCTGCACAGACCTGTATTTCTGATGGTTTCTCTGATTGATTCACATTGTGTTTCTGATATTAGTTGCCATGTTTGCAACAGGCCAAAATCTGTTCCAGCTTTATTGAGATGGTTTCCTGATCGGTGCCCTCACCCCCTCCCAACTGCAGTGGAGCAGCTGCTCTGTGCTCTCTCTCTGCACATGCCACCCTAAAGTGACCACATGTCCCGCTTTTTAGCAATTTAAAGTTAAAATAAATGTATTACAACACTATTTTTGCGTTCTATGAAAATTTTTGTTGCTCTATATAGACCAAATTTTTAGTCAAGAACACCCTCCCCACACCCCACACCCCCACCCCGTGTCCCACTTAAAATCTGGTCACTTTGCACCCTGCACTCTCTCCACTCCCATCCCCCCCAACCCCAGCATTGGGTTTACCATTTGGCCTCTCTTCTCTGCTCCTCCTGCCCCTTCCCTCCCCTCCTTACCCACCTGGGCTGGGCTTCTTTGTGTTCTCGCCCTTCACACTGTTGCAAGAGTGATGATGTAACAGGAATGTGGTCACCACCCTCCCCCCCACCAGGCCCACCCCTCCCCCTACCAAAAACCCTTGGCTGGCTGCCCTAGGTCTCTGGCTAAGAAGGGGATCACTCCTTCATCCAAGATCTCACCTGCCTGGCCATCCCTTCAGGACGCTGTCCCCATGTATCAGGTAGGTACCTTGAAGACCCAAGAGGCAACTGTAAAAAAGAAACCTTTTTTTTTTTTTTTTTTAAGAACCCCTGATTTTTCTGCACCGTACTTTCAGTCAAGGCCCACTTCACCCTGGACCTCATCTCCCATAGCCGTTCTCTCCAACCATCTCAACTGAAATGGACTGTGTTTCACATTAAAGGGGCAAGTGACCCTTCATCCGTGGCCCTCTAGGCTCCCTCTTGCCTGGAGGAGGTAGCCGCCCCGCTCTTTACTCTGCCCCGACAGCTACAGAACCTGGCCTGGAAGCCCTCACGGCTCATCTCTTGGGTCACCTGCTCTCCTGCTGTGCTCCTGAAGTCCGCCTCTCCCACCTCAGGACCTGCACTTCCCTCCACCCTTTGCCTCCCTTGACCCCCAGCTCAGTGCCTCAAGGTGATTTTGGCTCCTGGCGACCCTAGACCCGGTCAACCTGATCACCACACACCAGACAGCACCCCTGCCAGCACCCCTCATCCCCAAAAAGAGTTGCAGTGCAGTCAGTTCTGACCCGGAGTGCTCCCCATGTGTCGAGTAGAATTGTGTCCCATGGGTCTCCAGTGGCTGGCTCTTTGAAAGTAGATCGCCAGGTGGACTCAAACTTTGCATCAGTAGCTGAATGCATTCACCATCTGTACTACCCAGGGGCTGATGCCAGTTGCTCTGTATTTAAGATGGGGTTTAATGGTGCCAGGCACATAGTATCTGCAGCACATCAAGGACTTGTTGACTGATGAAGTGAATGCCAGTCCAGCAAGCCCCTGAGTCTCCCTCTTCCACCTTAATGAACACTTGCCTGGTGCTGCCCAGAGCCTCCTGTTAGAAGGTTCTGGGAGCCATGAGTGAGAAGAACAGCATACTTTTAATTCTTTTTTTTTTTTGGGGGGGGGTGCTCACTGCCCTCTGGTAGGAGGCCCAGCCTTGCTCCTGGAGAGCTAGCTGCTGCTGGATTTGAACCACCAACCCAGTTGGCTGCAGTCCTGCATACAACCACTACGCCACCGGGCTCAACCTTTTAATACTGTATTTAGTTAGGGCTGAGCCCCGGTGGCGTAGTGGTTGTGCGCAGGACTGCTTCCTACTGGCATGGAGGTTCAATTCCAGCTCAGAGGAGCAAAGGCTGGGCCTCCTACTCCCACCACCAGAGGGCAGTGATGCCTAAAAAAAAAAAAGTAAAAAAAAGAATACTGTATTATTTTTAATTAATTTTTTTGGGGGGGCATCACTGCTCTCTGGTGGTGGGAGTAGGAGGCCCAGCCCTACTGCTGGAATTGAACTTCCGTCCCAGTGGGCCACAGTCCCGCGCACAACCACTGTGCCACCAGGGCTCAGCCCAGAATACTGTATTTAATTCAACACATCTGACATATTATTTCAACATGTAATCAATATAAAATGTATTCATGAGATATTGTACTCTTGTTTTATACCCAGTCTTTGAAACCCAGTGTGTGTTTTACATCCTTGGTCCATCTCCAAGCCGACCATTCACACTGGTGAGCAACCACGTGTGTCTTCAGAATCCAGTGTCTTTTCTATTTACAGCATGTTTCAGCCAAGTTGCAAATGTGCAGCTGTCACATGGGGCCAAGAGTTACATAGTATACACCTAGAAGGTGCTTGCCTCTGGCTTAGCCCTCTAACGGCAGCTCCAACTTCAGCATCTGGGGGAAACCTTCCTACTAGCCCTCAGATTCCATCACTCCAACAGAGGAATGGGTTTTGGGGCTGTACATCTATACTTTTTACAAAGTAACTTTTTTTTTTTTTTTTTTTTTTTGCGGGGTAGGGGAGGCATCACTACCCTCTGGAGGTTGTGGGAACTACCCAGCCTTGCTGCTGCTGGATTTGAACAGCCAAGCCAGTGGGCCGCAGTCCCGCACTCAACCACGACGCCACGGGGGCTCAGCCCCAAAGTAATTTGTTTTTTCTTTTTACGGTATCACTGCCCTCTGGTGGGAGGAGGCCCAGCCTTGCTCCTGGAGAGCTGCTGCTGGATTTGAAGCGCCAGCCCAGTGGGCCCCAGTCCCGCACACAACCACTACGCCACCAGGGCTCAGTCCCCCCAAAGTAATTCTTACAAAGAAGCTAACATAGGAACCCTGGCGTGGCGCATCTTTTCACAAGTGTTCACCAGGTGTCCACCTCATCCAATGACGTTGTTGGGAGGGAGAAGAACGGCTGCCTGGCAGAGTAGCCTGCCCCGTTTAACTAAAGAGCTGCTGGTGGTGCCAAACTGCTTAGCAGTCACCGTTCAAGGGTTCCTTAAAAATATCTAAGGGGCTGAGCCCCGGTGGCGTAGCGGCTGTGCGCGGGACTGCGGCCCACTGGGACGGAGGTTCCGTTCCAGCAGTGGGGCTGGGCCTCCCACTCCCACCGCCGGAGAGCAGTGATGCCCCCCAAAAAAAAAATAATCTACCAAACTCACTGCCCCTGAGTCCGCCTGGAGGGCAGGGTAGAACTGCTCGGAGACACTTGCGCAGGAGGTCGCAGTGGTTGGTGGTTTTCAACCCTTGACCTTTCAGATCATAGCCCAGAGGTAACTCTTACACCTCAGTACCTGTGACAGTTCCCGATGAAAGATGAACAATCTAACTAATGCCTGCAGAGCTCCCTGCGTGCCTAGCACTGTTCTGAGGGCTTCATATGCGTGACGTATGCCGGTTCTTTTTGTATTACTGTTACAAAGGTCAGCCAGCCTCCGCGACTTGATGAGCGTGACCTCCGAACCACTATTGTCTATGAGGGAAAGGTGAATTTTCAGGTCGTGTCCATGCTGGGACTGTTGATTCTATGACTCATAGTTTGAACCATGCAAATTTGTGTATGTTTTTTCCCCTGGGCAAATATTTTGCGAAACTTTGTAAATATTTTTTTACTTCGGGCTTGTAAAGTACTGCGTGAGGAATCAGGGCGGTATTCTTTCTATTCAAGAACATCTCCATTTTCCAGTTCAGCGGAGGAGCACACAGGTGCATTTTAGAGAAGTACCCCACTCACCGTAGATTGGATTCACTTTATTTCGGCCCCCATTGGCGCCATGTGCACCGCCCAAGTGCTGGCGCAGCTTTTCCACGTTTGGTGACTGCACAGTGAAGACACATGGCCACCCGCTTCTCCGACCCTCCCGTTTTGAGGCGCCTTCGAGGGCCGAGAGGCTGTCCAAAGGTGACCAGCCGTGCCCTATCCCCGGAGTCACCTGTCTGGAGTCACCTTTCCGTTGTCACAACGTCCTGTCTTGACTGCTGTGGAAACGGCGGAGCTTGATGGGACTCGTGGACTCACTCAAACACCCGTGACAGCCACGGAGGCCGGGAAGGGCGTCCAAAGGCCACCAGAGCGGCCTTCGTCCTCGGGAGCGGCGGGCACCGACGGGGCTGGCCTTCGGTCCCAGCCCTCTCTTCACGCCCCCGCCCCCGCCCCGGCCCCCTGTCGCCCAGAGTCTCCATCACCCGAGAGCCACGTCCCCCTGAGGGCAGCCAACGCGGCCAGCGAGGCGGCCAGCGAGTTCCACGCCGGGCGGCCCTGAGCCCGTGTGCCGCACCGCGCCGCTGCGCCGGCCGAGACGGCTGGAGGCGGGCGCGAGACGACGACTCCACGTCCACCCTGAGCCCCGGGCGCGCGGCCGACTTTGTCCACCGGGCCCTTCAATAACGGACCTCGTTCCTTGACCCTTCCCTGGCTTCCGGCACTTGGAAAGACCAATGGGCTTCCTCGAGAACGCAAGGCCCGCCCTCTCACGATGCAGCGGCCAATCTGGCTGGCGGCCATCCGGCGTCTCGCGTGCCTCTGGGCATGACCAGGATCCCTCAGTACCGGGACCAGCGTCCAGGCCCGCCCCAGGTCTGCGTAGGAGCTGTCACTCTCCCTCTCGTCCCTTCACCCGCGGTAGCGCACTTCCTCCCCGACGCCATGACGTCAGTTGCCCGGGTGCTCGGCCGGGGCGGACCAATGGCGGTGGCGGATACGGCGGGCCAATGGGCGGGAATGTCTCATGCGGCGGGCGCCCGCCGCAGCCGCCGCTGGGTCCTGAAGCCAGAGGCCGCCCAGAGACGGTGCGCGATGGACCGAGGGCCCCAGCCGGGGAGGCGCCGCCGCCGAGCCCGCGGCCAGACGCCCCCTCAGTAGAGCCCGTCTCCGAGCGGCACCGGCGTCCGCCCGAGTCCTGGGCCGCGCCCGAGGGGCGGGCTCGCCTGCCGCCCGGCTCGCGGCCTCGGAGACTGCGCCGCCGCCTTCCCGAGCGCTCGGGCCGCGCGGCCCGGGAGACGCGGCCGCGGGCTGCATGGGCAGTGCCCGCGCCCCGCCGCTCAGCCGCCGAGGAGCCGCGCCGCGCTGGGAGCCCGGTGAGAGGCTGCGCCGGGCCGGGCCGGGGCGGGCGCGGGGGCCGTCGGGCGGCCGCGCGGCCTGCAGGCCCCTCTGCTCGGGGCGGAGGGGCGCCGCCGGGCCAGGAGCCGGGGTGGGCTCCGGGGCCGCCCGAGGGGGTCGGGGTCGCCGTGGGGGGAGCCGGGGTGGGCCCCGGGGCCGCCGCGAGGGCGCGGGAGTCGCCGGGAGGGGACCGGGGTGGGCCCGGGGCCGCCGGGAGGGGACCGGGGTGGGTCCGGGGCCGCCGGGAGGGGGTCCGGAGGTGGCTGTGAGGGCCCGCCGGGGGGCTCCGAGACCGCCGGGAGAGCCGGGGTGGGTTCCGGGGCTGCCCCGAGCAGTTCCGGACGCCCCGGGAGAGGCCCGGGTGGGTTGCGGGCGCCCCAGGCGCGAGTCGGCGGGCGGGTGTCGCCGTGAGGGCAGAGCGTGGGTCCCGGGTGGCCGTGAGGCGCCGGCCGCGGCTTCCCGGGTCGGCGCCGGGTGCCGAGGGTGGGTGCCGGGGCCACGGGGCGCCTGGAGAGAGGCGCGCCGACCTCTGACCCGCGGGAGGGGCGCCCCGGCCGAGTCGGTCGTGCTTGTTATTCCCGGCGTCCCTATTATTATCGCTGTTTTGAAATGGGAGCAGGCGGCTCTGGGCTCCGAGCCGGAGGGGGCCGCCGGGGAGTGGGGGCGCCGGGGCTGCCGGAGGCGCGTAGGCCCGAGCAGAGGCTGGAATGCGGGGCGGCGGGCGGGGGTGTCGGGGGGAGGGGAGGAGGGCCCGGGGGGCGGTGGGAGGGGAGCCGCGGCGGTGGCGGCTGCAACAGCAGCCCTTGGCCTCCAGGAACAATGTGAGACGTTGCCTGAAATGTTAATTTCCGTTCCTCATTTCATCATCCCCTGGCAGGGCGGTAGCTGTGTGAGAGCGTGTCTGTGTGTGTGTGAATGTGAGGACGTGAGTGTGTGTGTGTGTGTGTGTGTCTGTAGGGCTGGCCTTGCCACAGGGATTCCGGCCCCTCTCACAGAGGGATCCTGGTGTTGCTTAGGTCGTGCCTCTCTTTGGTTTGGGTGGGAAGGCTGGCTCTCCCTGGTGCTCCCTGAAGGCTTCGGCTTCTGTTGTGTGTTTGCGGACGAGCTTTCATGGAGCACTGGAAGAGGCTGTGACAGTTGCAGCCTGGAAAACCATTTTCTAGCAGTCCCGATGTAGGTCGATTCGCTTCGTGGTTTCTGTTGGTTAGCGGAACTGCTTCATGCCCATTGGCAAGAGCGAACTTCAGGCTTTGTCGAACAGAACTCTGGTGATAGGAGTTGGATCCCTAACGCCTCTGTCCGCTAAGAGCTGAAAAACTTTGACTCATTCCTTTCCACTGGAGGGGTGATGAGAAGTAACTCAAAACTAAGGAGGGTGAGATTATTGGTGGAAAAGTGTCTTTGGAGCAGTCACTAATTTTGGATTGCCCAAACCCTGTCAATGGCATAACTTGGATACTTGTAAAGCCAGGACCCTTCAGCTGTTTTCCTTGGTGCCTTTGGGACCTTGATTTTGCTGAGTGAATGCTGTCCGCGTCCTGGAAGACCTCGAGTGCTGTTTGTGTCTTTTGAGAAGGATTGCACAAGTGTGTACTCTGATACTTCTTTTACACTGTAGTTTAGAAAAAAAAAAAAGGGCAAAACATCTTGCTCAATTTGGATTGTGAACCTTGAATTGAATCTCCATATAGTATTTGGTGTTTCCTTCCACACCTTCATTCAGCTGTTCTTCTTCTCTTTCTGGTGTTTTCACGCTTAAGAGCAGGATCTCATTTGATAGGCTGGCCATTCTGAATGGAATGGGATGGGATGGGAGGGAACAAAGACCAAGTTGCTATGACATTTCCCTCTGTTCTCTGTGCATGCCTCTTGATTTAGTTGCGTGAAAAGCTACCCAAAAGATATTGCTTAATTTGAACCACGCCAGAGAGTTTGAGAAGTTTGTTTTTAAAGGTGTCATGTAGTCTTGAATTTCTCGCTTACGGTCTGATCTTGTGTCAGCTTTCTAACTTGCATGGCCTCTGTCAGTCAGATGTTTGTTTCCAGACCCTCTTCAGCAGCCATTTGATCACAGTGCCTCTCACTGAACCAGATGGGCCGCTTGTGACGAGTGGTTCTCATGTTGGCTGTAATTACAGTGCTGATGCAGTGACAAATATGACTTTATCCAAATGCAGTTAGGAAACTATGCTGTTTGCATTAGAGAACATTTTACCCAAGCTTCGTGTCCTTGGATTTTTGAGTGGGCCTGACGTAGCAAGGTTATGTTTCATCCAGTAGGAGAGTTATTTTGCATATGGGCAATGAGCCCATCATCAATTAAATACCATAATTAGAGAGTATCAGTAAATGCTGGTTCAGAGAGTAATCTACATTTGTTGCCAAAGTAAGTGTTTTGATCTGTCCATTACCCTGTATAAGTCTCTTAATCCCTCAAATGATAAGTGTAATGGGTGAGCTTCTTTTGATAGTAAGATACTTGTATGTTAATAGGTGGAAATGATGCCTTGCTGTCTGACCACACACTTTGTTAGTTTACTGTTGCTGTTTCTTCAGTGCTTTGGGGATCGAGGTTGACCTATTTAATAAACTTTATATAAAAATTCAGTGAACTCATTTAGAAGTTATTGTCCTGAGATATTTTTAGTATGTGTTCTGCATTAAATTACATGGAATTTAGTTTTATACTAGAGCTATGTGAAGCAGGGTTTCTGTCCTCAGCTTTGAGAACTCAGGCATGTAGAGATAATAAAAAACATTCTTAGGCCTAGGAAATGATCCACTAAAAGGACTGCTTCCTTAATTCTGATAAGGGTGTACCTATTACTAAGTGGTATTATTATTATTATTATTTTATTTTTTTTGGGGGGTGGGGGCATCACTGCTCTCCGGTGGTGGGAGTAGGAGGCCCAGCCCCACCGCTGGAATTGAACCTCCGTCTCAGTGGGCCGCAGTCCCGCGCACAACCACTACGTCACCGGGGCTCAGCCCGTCTGCTTTGGTTCTAACATGCTCTTCATAACTCTTCTGCCTATTTAAAATGTTCTTTGGGTCTTAGTTAAATAGTGCTTCCTTATAGAGAGCCTTCCTAGCCACCATTCTCAAGAAAGGTGAGCCCTGCTACTTTGTCTCAACACTGAAAATTATTGAAAGGCTTTGAGCTTCATGAAGATATGGACCCTGGGCCTCAGCCAGAGTCATGACACCCATTGAAGTGTTGGCAGTTGCTTGAGAATTACTTGTTGAGCGACAGACATTTTGTAGTTACCTACTCTCTTGCCCCTAATCTCAAATGACTTTCTGCCTCCTTCATAAATGACTTTATCAAGGACTGTTGCCCTGCTTATTTATGCTTAAAGCTTGCATGAAGCCGAGGAATTTTGAAAAGGGAAGCAGGATCTTGAACTTCATTTATGTGACTTGTAATGCAGCTATAAATTTCAGCCATTTTCCCCATGTGCTTGTGTTACCACTGTGTTTTTACATTTTAGTTAGAAGGTGTGAGGTGTGACTGTCAGAACAGAAGTAGAATGAGAGGTAATGAAAAATAACTAAAGGGGATGGGTGTCTTTGTGGGAAGAAAATACTTTCTGTGAAAGCAAAGTTCTAGTAGGACAGCTGCTTTTTTGAGACCAGTGTGGAGGACCGGAAGCAGTTTTCATTCTGATTTCCGCATACTTTCCATAAACGGTTCAACATTGTAAAGGCTGAAACTGAAAGCGTTGTGGAGTGTAGTTTGCCACTGTCGCTCCTGTCCCTGGGGTTGTAGGGAGAGCTTTCTGAGCACTTCTGGTCAGATGTAACATGAACATGACGAGCCATGATCATGTAATCATTTGAGAGCTGTAGTATTTCAGTTATTTAAAAAACAATCATGTATTTGCAGTTATATCCCCCTTCCCCTCACTTTGGCTTATATTTTCTAAAATGTCTTTAATGAACTGCTGCTTATATAATTAACAAAAAGATTGCTTTTGCAAAGACTGATTGTGGGTATAACTTGGTGACTTGCGTCTTGGCTTGCTAAAGTAGGTCGATTCATATGGCATTATTTCACATTTGGGGGAGTAGCAATAGGGGAGGAGAGTTGGTTGTGGTTGAAGACATTTAGAGACACCATTTTAGATCTGAGAACGCTACTGTCTGAATGAATTGGTAGGTAGGCTTTCAGTGTGACAATAAAAGAAATCTGTTAATTTGTTATGGCTAAAATTTTTCAAGAGCTGGATATCCTGTTGTGGGGAGAAGGCTTTTCCTGATTCTGACTACCTCCCCAAGCCCTCCCCACCTCTGCTCTGGTGCTGTCCCCACCCTTAGTTTTCTGACAGACCAAGGTTGCAGCTTCTCTCAGGGCAGTGGTGAGGAGCATATATTGCTGTCTGAGTTACAATGTCCTCACTGGGCAATACCTAAGTTTCCAGTAGTCCCTTGGCATCTGTGCAGTGAATTATTTATTATCCTGAAAATCTGTAGGTACTCTTTTTCCATTTGTGAAGGAACCAGTGTGCACCTGTTTATTATTTGAAAATCTTGGCTTTTTCTCAACATAAAATGATTTTGATCATTTAGATTATCTTAATTTATTTATTTTGGTCAAGGTTAAGTAAAATTCTTAACATCTTTCCCTCTAATTCTTGTTTAACTCTGGAAAGTTCAGATCCTTAAAAATGTCTGAAGTTGTATTTTTAACTCACATTTAATATATTTTTTTCATCTAAACTGTGACAACTAGAGTTATTTTTTCTCACTTCATTAATAGCAAATATTTGCTTTTCCCCCTTCCCACTGACAGTTTTTAGAGGCTGGAGTCAGCATGTATGTGCCATGGGACAATGGCTGTTTCTCAGTAGTGGGAAGATGCCATAGGGTGCTTGTTCATGGTCCTTGCCTTCCCCCCCCCCCCACCTGTAATTATATCTAGTAAAATAAAAATTTTAAAGCTTTCACTTATTTTGGGAAGTTTAAAATTTTTTATGCTCTGATTTCTGTAACTGCCTGAATTCCAGGAGCTGAGGACTGATAGTTTTTTTTTTTTTTTAACATAGTTTTCATTTAAAACTGAAAAACATACTGAAAGTAGACATAGGATAATAGCTCCTATTTGAGGTTTTACTATAAACGTTGGGGATCTTTATAGCTACAAATTGGAGCTTCTCTTAAAGGGAGAGGGTGAGAAAAGCAGTAAAGAACCTTCTCATCATGTTAGAAATTAAACCATGTTAGCCTGCAACATGTTTCTAAATGTGGTTTTACATCCTGCAAAACAGGAAATAAAAATAAAAAACCCCAGAGCGACAGTCTTGAAAGAATTATTATTATTTTTTTTAAGTACTAAAGCATCTAACTAATTTATGGAAAGACAGAACATATTAAAAAACTTGCCTCTTTGAATGAAAATCCAGTGGCTAGGAGTCCAAAATGCCTTGAGAACTTGCAATTTTACTCTAGCATTTCCTACCTTTCCTGACGTTTGGATTGTAATTTTTCACTTGCAGAGTTGTGCTTTTGTTTGTTCTCAGTTGTCTTGTTCCTAATGTGTTTGTTACCTATGTAGGTAGTTTCATTACTTTGAGAATCGTTGGAATGAAATGTAAAGTTCTTTAATTTATAGCTTAATGTCTTAGATGTGTTAAAACTAAAGACATCTCAGAAATTTTTAATTGTGTTCTTTAAGTGTGGAACTTTGAAAAAATGATAGATGCATCCATATATAACTTAGGTAGACTTAGAGCTGATGTAGCCTAGATGAGATTTACATTTGAATTTTCTGTTTTCCTGTGGTGAAGTGAGTAGATTTTATTTTACTAAATTTGCCTTCTCTTCAGATGTATGACTTTAAGGGGGGGGGGGAAGAAGTGCATACTTAAGTAGAAAATAATGCAAGAAGAGCTGCTGTTGAGTTGACTGGGACCCATCTTGATGAGAGAGCTGTCTAGCACAGGAGAGCCTGGCCCCTAGGACTTCCAGAGCAGCCTGGTCTTCCTGTGAAGTTTCTGGGACTTCAAACTGGGACCCTTTGGTTAGGAATAAGTGCTTAACTGCTGCCATCACCAGAAGTCCTTACAAGTAAGAAGGAAGTTCTAAATGAAAGGAAAATAGGCTCTCAGAATTTGGAGAAGTGCGTGGTGTGGTGGATAAATTCAGATTTATTATTTTGCATCTCTCTCTGTAGATTAGAAATCTGACCTGGAGCTTACTGGGCTGACTCTTTCTTCCTGGTCTTTTCCAGTTTCTAGAAGCCTTGGTTGGCCTTTTTATCTTTCACCTTCTAAGTCAGCAAGTTGCTCCTCCAACTTTCTTCTTTTGCCCAGGCTTCCACGTTTAGGCACCACCTCGTGAATACCCTGGGCATACTTAGCTAATACCAGTTAATAGCCTTACTTCTTCAGTGTGTAATCTAAAATATTTGCGCAGGCTCTGGAGGTTAGGATGTGGAACTTTGGGGGTGGTGGCGATGTTATCTTGCTGTGCGAACAAGGGTTTCGTGTGTTGTTGGCCCACTGAGCAGTTGTCTTCAGTCTGCTGGAACTGTCTTTAACTATTGGCCAGTCACCTTGGGTGGCAGTATCCGTGAGCACGTTGTACATATGAGTCCTGGACAACCTTAGAAAAAAAGAAAGAAAGAAAACTTTTTATTTTGGAGTAATTTTAGGCATGTAGAAAGGTTGCAAAAGTGAAACAGTTCCTTGTAAGCTGTGTTTAATTTCCCTTGTGTTGGCATCTAAAAAAAAGAAAGGTAAAGTGAAATACTTTATCAGTGAGGGAGGTAGGTTGTCAAAGAGAAGGAGGCGACATTGACATATCAACTGAATCCCAGATTTTCTGTGGATTTCATTCATTTTTCTGTCCAGGCCAGGATGCTACAATGCACCCAGTCCTTAGCTCTCTTGAATGGTCATCTGCCTGTAACAATTTCTCAGATTTCCTTTTTTTCCCCTCAAGACTTAGATTGTTTTGGAGAAGTACTGTCTTTGTTTTTTTAGGCCATTGTAACTATTTCCACCACTGAGTCTCTGGCTGACTTTGGGTTTGACTCGAGTCTCCCAGTATGGCCTGCTCTAGAGTGGGAGGATAATGTTGCATCTTTTTTTCAGTGGAAGGAAGGAAACTTCTTACACAACAAGGCCTTTTCCTTTGTGCACGAGGGGAAATGGGTTGCCTACTGAAAACTCTGTTAAACTGTGTTGCAGGAAACACAAAGGTGCCTGAGATCCTGTAGGACTGAGTGTATAGTCTGCTAGAGAGAGTGGGACTCTGATGGCCAGAACCCACCCCGTTAGGGGCTCTGGGATGTGGAGAAACATAATGGAGGAGGTGCTGTTGAAGGAGGACATTCAGGAGTGGGTGGGATTTTAGTGTGGCAGCAGGGTGAGTGGTCTCAGACAAGAAGTTTCTTGACAAAGGCCGGGAAAAGCAGGCGGGAACAGCTCGAGAGTGCGAGGTGAGCCGTCAGCTGGACCCGTTTGAACGTGGAGCCTGTAAAGGAAAATGGTACCAAGTCCGGCAAGAAAATGGATTGAAGCCAGGTTGTGCAGAGTGCTGGATAGCAAAGACCTGATTGAGGTGGCCAAGGAGTGGCCTCATTGTGTTGTTTTTGAGGCAGGAGATGTAGCATCAGAATGTGACCAGGCGGACATGGATGGACTGGCCAGGGCAGAGCAGAAACCCGTAGGATTGAGGGGCTGTGTAGTGTCTCATTTGCCTTCACACAGAGTGTCTACAGGTCATGACGAAGAAAGGGATGACTTCTAGGAATTTGGAGAAGAAAATCAACTATTCTTGGCCAAAGGATATGAAAGATAAGGGTGCAAGGGTCTCTTTTTTTCTGTTAAGTTTTTTTTTTTTTTTTTTTTTGGCATCACAGCTCTCTGGGGGGAGTGGGAGGCCCAGCCTTGCTCCTGGAGAGCTGCTGCTGGATTTGAACCTCCAAGCCAGTGGGCCGCAGTCCCGCACTAAACCACTGTGCCACCGGGGCTCAGCCCCTGTTAGGATTTTTACCCTGTGTTAGGTTGCTAACCGCAAGTATGGTGGTTCAAACCTACCAGCTGCTCTGAGTGAGAAGGATACATCTGTTAACTCCCGAAAAATATTTACATTTTCAGAATACTGTAGAGCCAGTCAGTCCACTCTGACTGAGAGGGTCACCAGGTATTGAAATCCACTGGGTGGCGATGAGCTTCGTATCCTTTACTTTTGGAAGCAGATCAGGTTAGTGTCAGTAGGAGTGTTGCATTCTAGGGAAAAATATGAAATGACAGTAGTGAATGTCCGGATTTAAAATTTATTTGCAGGGATACTGCCTGAATTCAAATGAGCACTGCTTGTGATTAAGACAAAGTCTCTGGTCTTTGCCCTCAGGATGATAGAAACTGTAGGAGGAAAAAAAAAAGAAACTTTCAGGGATCCATGTATGCAGGGGCCTAAGGGGCCTTGGTGCAGGGATGACTGGTACTGGTGCTGAGGGCCAATCTGCTGGAGCCAGATGTGGCCAGCTGCCCATGTAGGGGTCACAGCAGAGGTGGCCCTGGGGCAGCTGCATTCTGTTCTTTGGGTCACAGGGAAGCAACCACAGCAGGGTCAGACATTTGAGAGTTAGAGAGGCAGGCAGCCTGTGGGTGGAGAGGTGCTGAACCTGTCCAGTTGAGAACGGTAATTCTATTACTTGTCCAAATAAACACCTGCCTCGGGTATTTCTTCCTTTTGTTGCCTTCCCTTGCATTGCCACATATCATAGGTACCTGGTTTGTATGTGATTGAAAGGTTAATTTTAAAAGCTAAGATTTTAAAGAACGGTTCAAAGTCTTGAGTAAAGTAACAGGAAATAAATCTAATATTTTATGCAGGAAACATTGCATGTGTTAGGTCTGTGCCAACCTCATTAGCCAGTGTAAGATTATTCATGATTGGGCGGGGGGGGGGGGAAGGGGGAAGATTATTCATGATTTGCCCGAAATCCGCAGAATCTAGCCTTTTTCCTGAATATCCTAAGACTGAGGAGAAGAACATAGTGTCTGTGGATGGTATGGGGGAACTGGGTAGCAGAAAAGTGAGGGAGGTGGGTAGTGAGGGCATAACTGGTTTGGGGAGCCTTCGGTTGATGTCACTTGGCCCTAAACTGCCACTGTAGAAATAGACCAGTTGGCCTGAGGCTGTATGCCGTGCCGTTGGCCAAGCTCACTAGCTCTTGTAGCAGGTCCTCAGTTTCCCTGAACCGATTGACTTCTGGGTTTATTTTCATATAATATGGCTCGGTTCCTCTGGTACCCATACTTGTGTATTTACTAAACCATTGTATGCTTTCAACCGCCTGATAATTTGTGCATCTTGATGGAGATAATTTGTCCTTGTGGTTTGAGGATGTGAAGACTCCTTTCTTGATGGTGGGGGTGCCCTGTACATAGACGCTCACAGCAGCGAATCTTGGTAGCACAAAGTTGTTCATGGAGGCACCATTTAGAACAGGGAGGAGGGTGTCAGGGCAGCCCCTGCCAGCTGCTCTTCGCCACAGGAAGCAGTCGGAGTGAAGTTGGCTGTGAGAGCACCGTCTCTGTGCCATCAGCCTGCACTTCTGTACCAGGCCAGGGCCATCTTTGAGAACCATGTTCTCAGTGATACGGTGAATGAAAATAATTTTAGCTTCAGGGCACCAGTCAAGACGGGATGAAGTTGGTTCCTCAGAACCTCACCTCTAGTCCTCAGACTGTGCTGTGTGCTTCGGCTGATAAATTTGCAGACATGAGACCTGGACCGAGGGACCTCACCTTGCCTGGCCAGCACCTCAGGATACTGTGAAAACTTGTCTTGTAAATATTTGCCATTGCTAGCAAATGTATTGAACCTTTAGCTTCTCCCCTAAAAAACGCTGTAACTTCTCACTGTCATCTAATAAGACTTGGAGCTGATAGACATCTCTGCCCAAGGAGACTCAGTTCAGGCCCCCTTTTCTTTCCTGATTGAGATAAGCATACCCTTTGCTTTGGGAGCCCTACAGAGTGGTTCTGAGAAGCAGATCCAGTTATATCTGGGACATGTCTTTGCTTTCATGAGATGGTTCTTGGGTGTTTCCAATGACATGCTTCCCCCAGCCTGCCCATGGATGTCCAGGCCAGTCTCCTTGCTTGCGCCTCTAGGTTTAGAGCAAGTGTGATGGGGGCTGTGTGTGTGTGTGTGTGTGTGTGTGTGTGTGTTAGACTTCACCCCCATATGGGCTTGTTTATCAAATGCCGAGGCCTGATTTGATAATAAAAATTACTCTAGAGTGCAAAACTTTAGTTGATTCCAGATGTTAGTGGGTGTTCATTCATGTTTTATTATTTTTCAAGTTTTATTGGCATAAGTATACAATCCAGTAGTTCGAGAGAAGAGTTGTATCATGTTTTATTATTAATATCGTTACTATTGGTGTTTTCTCTTCTTGTTTCACTGTCTGTCTGCATTGAGCCAGTGTGCTCCCAGGGTCGTGTGCAGAGTCGCTATGGGTTGGAACAAATCAAGCAGGTATAGTGGTACTCATCTAGGATGAAGGTGCCGCTCACCCCTGGGCGCCAGCTGCCTCATTCCTAGGCAGCTCCCCCCCCACCCCCCACGCCACCTCAGTCCCTGTTATTGGTGCTACAGCATAAGACAATTGAATGGTTCTGCAAATACATTTTAAAGCAATCATAATTTCTTGTTATTCTAAGGACATCTCTCTTAAAGGCTGTGTTAAGTAGCTCCCCTTTTTATTAAAAGTCTTTCCTGAGTAGTGAGTTTTTTCCCTTCATGTTACTGCATATACTCGTGTATAAGCCTAGCTTTTCAACACATTATAAGTGCAGTTTTTGTGGTAAAATTAGGTGTCTTGGCTGCTAATGGGGTCAGCTTATACTCGAGCATACAGGTGAGTTACATTTGTCTTATAATGTCGTCCTAGGGATGCAACATTCTCTTGGAGGTCAGTTATCTTGTTACCTTCATGGTAGCCATTCTCAAGAGGTTGGGCCTGGGCCAGGCAACGGTTTGTTACTGATAAGACTGCTGCCGTGGGACACTGTATGCAGCTGTTGAAACCTTTACCTTGGTTTGGGGGTTGTGGGGGGAGGAAAGGCTAGTGTGATTTTGTGGCCCTATGTGAACCTCTTCAGCCAGCTTCATTAGCTTTCCGGTACCTCAATCTTGAAAAACCTTCTCAGTAACCGAGGTTTCATCTGCTGGCGTGCTCAAGGAACGTGTCTGTGAGGATGGTGGCCATTAAGTCTCAAGAATTGTTTGTAAGAAGTCCTAATGAGAAATGCCATAGAAAGGAGACGTTAGTTTTGCAGATTCTGTCAATATTGACTATGTATAGTCACCCTGCTTTCCACCTGCTTGTGCAAGGACAGGGAGGGCGCCGTGGCCACAGGGCAGTGTGAGTGCTTGGCTCTGTGACAGCACGAGGAGGATACGCACACAATGTGCTTCGGTTGGATTTGAGTAATCAGCTTGTTTATTAGCAGAGAGACAAGAAGACTTCGTTTGTGGACCAGCAGGCTTTGTGAACCATGGAAACAGAGGGGAGCAGGGATGTGCCTTGAGGAAGGTTTACGTACAGAAAGTTCACCTAACAATTTGACTTCTCCTTACCTTCCTGAGGTGAAGGAATGGTTCAGTTGTGGAATGGCTGGAGAGGCTCTTGTTTGATTCTAGCTAATGGTGGTGCCTCATCTTGCCGTCATTCTGTGAGCAGATTCCAGCAGAGATTGCAGACTGAAATGGACTGGGGAGAAAGCTTGATAATCTTTTTTCAAAAACTAGCTGGTGTAAATGGTAAGGCGTTTGTCTGCAGTTGACAAGTGTGGCTCAGTATGCGGCAACGTTAGGTTTCATTGTGCGTGGGGTGCCTGTGTTGTGAGCTGGGGCAATTCTAGGCTTGAGTAGCTCGCTGTGTGTATTATGGATTGCCAGCCTCTCTGTACTGCTCCTACTGGTACATTTATATTGTGGGTGCTGCCCTTTAGATAAAAGATACTTGGAGTCAGGGACAAAGTCTCATCCATGTTGAGCAGAGGGCCAGGTTCAGAGAGTGCTGGTTCTGAGAGGAGCACAGGTGCTTACACTTTGCTCTGACTTCAGCGAACTCTCCTCAGATTTTTGTGTCCAAATTGGGTGTTCAGTGATGTATATGTATGTGTATATAAATGTATACATTCGATGGTCCATTTTCATTTTAGAAAATAAGTGACCATCAGTAACTTGAATATTAAAACTGTTAAGATTTGATAGACAAGAGTTGGCTAGAATTTTCAGATCAAATGGGGGTGGGGTGGAAGAGGAGGGAATCATTTTTCTGCTAAAGAACATTAAAATTCTATGATGGGGCTGAGCCCTGGTGGTGTAAGTGGTTGAGTGCGGGACTGCAACCCGAGGGCTTGGCGGTTCAAATCCAGCGGCCGCTCTCAGGAGTGGCACTGGATAACGCCCATGACTACCAGAGGCAGTGATGCCCACACACACACACACACACACACACACACACAAACCAACCATAAAATTCTATGATGGGCTTATTTGTGATAGCTAAACTTTAACATCATCTCCACACAGTCCAATTTTGTTGTGTATGTATGTGTGTGTGTGTATATATATATATATATATATATATATATTTAGGAGAGATTGAAGCAGGCTTTATTGGGAGCAAATGGACGGGTTCAACAGCTTGTTGTGTTTTAATTTATATGCATTGTTTTCCTCATTGAGAATAGTGATTTCGGGCTGAGCCCCGGTGGCGTAGTGGTTGTGCGCGGGACTGGGGCCCACTGGGGTGGAGATTCAAGTCCAGCAGCAAGGCTGGGTCTCCTACTCCCACCATCATAAGGCAGTGATGCCCCCCCAAAAACAACAAAACAAACCAAAAAAAGATATGAGAATAGTGATTTCTTTAATTAAATACTCTTATTGGGGACTTTACATCTCTTGTCATAATCCATACACTGATTCATTGTGTCAAGCACAGTTGTACATATGTTGCCATCATCATTTTCTTTTTTTTTTTTTGTTTTTTTGGGCATCACTGCCCTCTGGTGGTGGGAGTAGGAGGCTCAGCCTTTGCTCCGTGGAGCTGGAATTGAACCTCCATCCCAGTGGGCTGCAGTCCCGCACACAACCACTACGTCACAGGGGCTCAACCCACCATCATCATTTTCAAAGCATTTTTCTTTCTACTGGAGCCCTTGATATCAGCTCCTCATTTTTTCCCCTCTCCCCGTCCTTCCTTCCTCATGAACCCTTGATAAATTATAGATTATTATTCTCATATCTTACATCATCCTCTGTCACTTTTAACCCACTTTTCTGTTGTTCCTCCCCCTGGGAGGGGGTTGTATGTCGATTCTTGTGATTGATTCCCCTTTTCTCCCCCAACCTTCCCCTTGTCCTCCTGGTATCTATTCTCATTGTTGGTTCTGAGGGGGTTTATCCGTCCTGGATTCCCTGTGTTGTGGGGCTCTTACCTGTAGCAGTATACATGTTCTGATCTAGTCCAATTGGTGAGGTAGAGTTGAGGTCACGATAGTGGGGGTAGCAGGAAGCATTAAAGAGCTAGAGAAAAGTTGTATGTCTCATCGTTGCTATACTGCACCCTGACTGGCTCCTCTCTTGTGGCCTTTCCACTCTGTGCAACCCAATCCCCTTGCCACTCAAGAATAGTGATTTTTAGGAATAGTTTGGTGCAGGAAATAATTCCATTCCTGGTTCCCAGCCTTCTGGTTCTAGTAGCTCCCCATCAATAAGCTGCTGCCACTGTGGTTATCTTCAGTAAGATTTTATTTGTACATCATATTCATGATACTGTTGTTAGATAACATAACTCTTTGTATTTTGTTGGGTCACCTTTCTTTGGAACAAGCATGGATAGGGATCCCTTCAGGCCACTTGGCCTGGTAGCTCTCGTCCTAATTTCTTGGCATAGACAAGTGAATGCTTCCAGAAGGTTGTTGAAACATTTCAGTTGGTCTGTCAGTTCCTGGAACCTTGTTTTTCACTAATTCCATCAGTGAAGCTTTAGAATTTCCTACGGTAGCATTGGTTTCCAGTCATACACTGCTTCTTGAAATGGTTTACTATCGACCAGTTCTTTTAAGTACAGTGACTCTGTGTATTCCCACTGTTGTCTTTATGCTTCCTGCATCATTCAATATTTTGCCCATAGAATTTTTCAATATTGAAATTCGAGGCTTGAATTTTTTGTCAGTTTTTTTTTCAGCTTGAGACAGGGCTTTCTAACAGGTTTTTTTTTTTTTGGTGGGGGCATCACTGCCCTCAGGTGGTGGGAGTAGGAGGCCCAGCCTTTGCTCCGTGGAGCTGGACTTGAACCTCCGTCCCAGTGGGCCGCAGTCCCGCGCACAACCACGACGCCACCGGGGCTCAGCCTGTCTAACAGGTTTTTGTATTACATGGCTGAATCTGACTAATTATAATACTTTGTCTTCTCAAGCTGCCATTTGAAATGTTCTACTTCGCTCATTTCTTCCATTTACTATAGCTACTCTTACGTTGAAGGGGACGTTTCAAAGTCTCTGCTGACATTCATTCTGATCTTATGGGCTTGGGCTGGACTGGGTTGGGATGCTTTCTTTGTGTATAATCACCCTTTAAATAGAAAACTATTTCTTGGGCTGAGCCCCGGTGGCGTAAGCGGTTGAGTGCAGGACTGTGGCCCAGGGCTTGGCGGTTCAAATCCTGTGGTGGCTCTCAGGAGCAGCGCTGGGTAGCTCCCCTGACCACCAGAGGGCAGTGATGCCAAAAAAAAAAACCCCACCAAAAAACCTTTTTTTTTTTTTTTTTTTTTTTAGGCATCACTGCCCTCTGGTGGTGGGAGGAGGAAAACTCTTTCTTATACACATATAATTTTTTTTTTAGTTAGTTTTTTTTGGCCTCACTGCCCTCTCGTGGTGGGAGTAGGAGGCCCAGCCGTTGCTCCTGTGGGGCTGGAATTGAACCTCCAACCCCACATATAATTTTCAATGGATTTGTTTCTGTAGTCTAATTGGACTGACACAAGTGCCTTTCAACCTGAGAGACTCATCTTCTGGCATTACACCTGAGACTGTTTTTCTGTCATTCTTTTTTTATTTTTTTTTTGGCATCACTGCTCTCTGGTGGTGGGAGTAGGAGGCCCAGCCCCACTGCTGGAATTGAACCTCCGTCCCAGTGGGCCGCAGTCCCACGCACAACCACTACACCGCCGGGGCTCAGCCCCTAATCCTTCTTTGTAGCTGGTTCTCTGTCTGGAAGTTCCACTGAAACCTGTTCACCTTGGGTGGCCATGCTGGTATTTAAAATAATAAAATAATAATCACATAGTTTACAGCACCACAGCAACAGGTAAGCCGCCACAGTACTACAAATTGACAGACAAATGGTGGGTTACATTCTCAGGATTATCAAGTCAGAAGTATAAGTATGTAAAATTTTTGTCCGCTGCATTGTTTTTGTCTGTTTATACCACTGTTTCATACCCATCAATGATGTATATGAGTGCTTGCAATTGATTTCTTAAAAGTTTTGCCCTAAAATTAACTGTAGTGATCGCACAACCCCTTTTTAGTGTTTAACTGAATGAACGGCGTGATATGTGAATTATATGTCTAAAAACTTGGTTGAGAGAGGCGGGCGGGGGCTGGGGCCAAAAAAAATTTGGTTGAGGAAAAATTCATATAACACAATTAACTACTTTTCAGGCAGACGGTTCAGTGGTGTTCAGTACATTCACAGTGTAGTGCGCTGCTGTGTCTAAAAGGAAGGCAGAAAGATGGCTTAAGAGGTATCTTTGATCTGACGCTCTCCTACGAGATTTTGTTTAACCAGATGTAATTGGCACTGGTATCAGAAAACATTACCAGTTCAGTGCAAAAGCGTTAGCCAAAAAGTATCTTCCAAGACAAGCAAGAACTCCCTATGTTTTTGCCCCCCCCCCCAACTTCTGGATAATTTCTCTTCTACTTCCTGTCTGTATTAATTTGCCCAACCTCGAAAGTTCATGTTAGCGAACACATGTACTTTTGCCCCTTTATACACTTAGCATGGTGATTTCTTTTTAAATTTTAAATCATTCTATTGGGGCTTGTACAACTCTTAACACATTCCTTACATGTATCCATTGTGTGAAGTGCATTTGTACATTTGTTGCTGTCATCATTTTCGAAATATTTTCTACTTGAGCCTTTGGCTCCTCATTTTTCTGCCTCTCTCCCCCGCCCTTCCTCCAAAACCCTTGATAACTTTTTTTTTTTTGAGCATCACTGCCCTCTGGTGGTGGGAGTAGGAGGCCCAGCCTTTGCCCCTGTGGAGCCGTTGCTGGAATTGAACCTCCATCCCAGTGGGCTGCAGTCCCGCACACAACCACTACACCACTGGGGCTCAACCCCTAACCCTTGATAATTTATAAATTACTTTTCATGTCTTAAACTGACTGATGTTTCCCTTCACCCACTTCTCAGTTGTGCCTGTATTTAGACCCCTATAAATGCCCTTTGTCTCCTAGTTCTTTCCTCGATTTCCTCTATCATTTTTTTTGGCGGGGGGTTGGGCATCACTGCCCTCTGGTAGGAGTAGGAGGCCCAGCCTTGCTCCTGGAGAGCTGCTGCTGGATTTGAACCGCCAACCCAGTGGGTCGCAGTCCCGCACACAACCACTACGCCACCAGAGCTCAGCCCCTTCAATTTCCTTTTTCTTTCCTCTTGTCCAACTATCATGCTCAGCTTTCATTTGCGTTTCATTAATTCCTCTTGGTTACATTGCCCTTGATCAAGCTACCAGGCCTCTTTTACCCTCCTCACCATCAATTTTGGATCACTTGTTGCTCCCTTTTCCCTCAGTTTGTTTACAACCACCTCCTTTCTCCACCTTTCCCTCCCCCATTTTCATCCCTCCCAGCCATCAGTCTAGTTGTTTTCTCCTCCAGATTGTTTATCTCACCCATCTTATCTAGACAGACCTACAGAGATAATAATATGTACAAAAAACAGGACAGAGCAAAACAAAGCAACAAAAGAAAACAAAAGAAGAAAAGCCTATAAATAGTTCAAGGTCTGCTTGTTGACCTTTAGGAGTATTTTCCAGTAGAGTCTGATGGGGTGCCCTGCACCCTTAGTGTTTTACATTGGTGTTGTGGTGGGGTCAGATCAGGCGTAATTCCCACACCGTGTCCAGTGTGGCAACCGCCCCCCCCCCCCCCACTGTAACACTATGGATCAGTGAAGGATGATGTGTTTGCTAGTAGGGCCAGCCCTATTGTCCTCTCTGTGCATCGGCTGCTCTGAGCAGGACTATCATCCTCAGGGCTTGGTGGCCCAGGATGTGCTCCATTCTCTCTTCCTCCCCCTTCATTTGCTCCTGTGTTCTGATCAGACATGTTCTTCTCCCTGCGCTGTGGCTTCCGTGCTGTCCTCTGAAGTGAATTCGTGTGTGTGCGTGTGCGCGTGCACGTGCGCTCCCCGGACACTCAGTATGGCGTTTTCCTTTTTTTTTTTTCTCGAATGCTTAAAATTTTATTCCACGGAAAATAAATCCCTGTCTCTTTCTCCCCTCACCCCTAGCATGGCGTTTTTAAGGGGAGATGTGATATCTCTCAGAATGTCCTTTTTTTTATGGCTGAATAGTCCATTGTGTGCATAGAACCATAATTTGTTTATCCATTCCTCTGGTCATGGACATGGCTCTGTTATGATGAATGATGTTGCTGTACATGTTCTCCTGCATGTTTTTTAAAATTTTTTTTATTTAGGCATCACTGCCCTCAGGTGATGGGAGTCTCCTGCATGTTTTTATGTGACTACCTAGTAGATACCCATGAGTGGAGTAGCTGGGTCAGAGGATGGAAAAATGGCTTTGGGCTATGTCTGACTTCCTCTGACTGTACAAGGGAGTCGGAGAATCTGAAATTCCACATTTGTCCTGAGGTCAAGATCAGACAGGCCTCAATCTTCCATCCTTTCCCCCTGTTTGGAACCCAAAAATCCCTCCTACAGCTTTCTGCTTCTCTTCCGGGTTTCAGAATCTGTTGCAGTGGCCACACTGCACTCAGTATTTAGGATTATAGGGCCTGCTGGATAAGTGTTGGATTGCTACTGCAGGGTCAGCAGTTCAAACCCACCAGTTGCTGTGTAGGAGATAACAAGACTGTCTGCTTTTGTGAAGATTTTCAGCCCCAGAAGCCCTATATAGCAGTGGTTCTCAACCTTCCTCATGCCTCGACCCCCCTCCAACCATAGAACTATTTTTGTTGTTATTTCATAACTAATTTTGCTACTGTTAAGAATCGGGGGCTGAGCCCCGGTGGTGTAGTGGTTGTGCGCGGGACTGTGGCACACTGGGATGGAGGTTCCATTCCAGCTCACCAGGAGCAAAGGCTGGGCCTCCTACTCCCACCACCAGAGGGCAGTGAAGGCTAAAAAAAAAAAAAAAAAAAAAAGAATCGGGCAACCCCTGTGAATGGGTTGTTTGACCCCCAAAGAGGTCATGACCCACAAGTTGAGAACCACCGCATAGGATCTCTCTCAGTAGAAATCAACTCAATGACATTGGTTGTTTTAACAGTAAGGAGAGTTAATCAGTAGCTTACAAATCGAGATCAGAAATGTTCAGTATAAAGTTCGGTTGTGTAAGCCCCTTTACTTTTAGCCTTGCTGGCAGGTGCATCTCTCTGGTCTAGCCTTTTGTTTTCCTGCCGTGCTCTGGCAAGTGTGACAAAGCTCTTTCTAAATGCCCAGCAGATTTTCCAATCTGTAAGCCAGCCTCCTGGTCAGAGGCCCTCATTTTTGCTCAGTCAGTGGACTGAGAAGCTGCTGCTCCGTCTCACACTGCCACTGCCACTTCTCTGCACAGACTCCACCCGGTTCTTTCTTGCTGGGTGTATTTCTCCCTGCCCCTGCTTTTGAGGTAGCTGCCTTTATACCTAGTGGATTGGCTAACCCATCGACCCCTCTAGTCAGCGGGTGAGCGTGATAAAGATGTGCATAAAGGAGCCATATCAAATAATTTCACTTCACCTGAGGAAATAATCAGATTCATGTATGTCGCCATCAGCAGTGTACAGGTGCGCGTTCCAATCTCCACATCCGTACCCACCCCTTTCATTGTCTCCTTATTTGGTAGTAACCATGGTAGTGGCGACAAAGTGGTATCTTACTGTGATTTGGAGTTGCATTTCCTTAGTGAGTAACAGTGTTGAACAATCTGCTATGGTTTTAGCGTCTTTGGGGAAATGCCTACTCAAATCTTTTACCTAGTTTGAAATTGTTTGTTTTCTACTTGTTGAGTTGCAGAAGCCCTTCATATAGTCTAGTCTTTAGATCCTTAACAGATGATAGCGTTAAGTGTGTTTTCGAGTCTGTTACTTCTCGGTCCTGTGACAAGTTCAAACTTCTGTTTGAGTTCATTGTTGTAGTCACTATGTCAGTTCATCTCAATGAGGGACTTTATGAGTGTATGAATTGTAAAGACAAATCTGTGGACTGTCTCTGCACTCTCTTGGTAAAGTCCTTTCAAAAACAGAAAAGTTAAAAAAAAATCAAAGTGCTCTTCATCAGCTTTTTCCAGTTAAAAGAAAAATCTTTTGTGGCTGATACCGTGTCATATCTAATCATCCATTGTTGAATCCAAAGCCATAAATATTTGATTTTTATGTTTCTTCTAAGCGTTTCATAGTTTTAGCTCATATTTGGGTTGCTGATTCATTTTTTTAAAAAGTATATTATTGGGAGTTAATACCTATAGAGATAGTGTATCACTACATAATCCAATCACTTGAAGCAGAATTGTACAATTGTTACCACAATTTCCGTGCTTACTCATTTTGAAATAATTTTTACATTGTGTGAGGTAGAGGTCCAACTGTATATGTGGTGATTCCGTTGTCCCAGAATCATTATTAAGAGGCAGTTTTCCTCCACTGAATGGTCCTGATGTCCTTATGAGAATTCACATGGCCTGGTACAGAAATAGCAAAGTCAATCCTCATATGCTTCATATGGCATGACAGAAATCTCCAAACAGCTAAAGGAATTTTTTTGGGCGCGCATCACTGCCCTCTGGTGGGAGTGGGAGGCCCAGTCGTGCTCCTGAAGAGCTTCTGCTGGATTTGAACCACCAAGCCAGTGGGCCGCAGTCCCGTACTCAACCTCTACGCCACCCGGGCTCAGACTCAGGATTTTTTTTTTTTTTAATTAACTGCCATAAAATGGATTCGGATGCATAGTGATTCCATTGGACAGGGTGGAACTGCTCCTCCAAGGGGATTCTGAGGCTGTTAGGTTGTCTCATCTCCCACCCGCAGAACTAATGGTGAGTTTGAATCACTGGCAGTAAACACTTAATTCACCAGAACAGCTCTAAATTAATATTCTAAGAGAATGAAGTAGTACTCACATCCCAATTTTTAAAACACATTATACAGCTATAGTAATTAAAGTAACCCAAGAGTGGTATAGCAATAGCTACAGAGACCTAAGGAATGGAATAAAATTGACAGTCCAGAAAGTAATTCATATACCTGTGGTCAACTGGGCAACAAGGCTGCTCAATTAATTTCATATTGGATGGGATCAGATATTCTATAATAAGTGATGCTGGGAAAATTAGCTTTCACTTGAAGGAAAGTGAACTTGGACGCAGCTCTCCTATCATGCACATAAAGAAATGTTGGTCTCCAAACACGGAGAGCAGCAGAGGGAAGAGTTGTCAGGGCAGGAAGAGAAGGTGGGCTGTCTGGGGGAAGCATCCCTTTGTCATAAGACTAGCACATAATACTATGATCAAAGAGGTTCTCGAAGAATCCTGATCAAAAGCTGGGGAATGCAGAGTAGAATTTTCAGTTTACATAGACTGCAGATTCCTGGAGCCCTGGAGGGTTGAAAAACTTCTGAAACGATCACCTCCCTGAGATAAGCATTACTCTAGAAAGAAATATACCCCAAAGACCAAACGATAGATTGTTGTTCAATGCCTTTGGGTCGGTTCTGACACATACTCACCCTTACGCACAGTAGAAGGAAATAGACACTGACTGCCCAGTTGTCCGCCACCTTCAAAACTATTCCTATGCTTGAGTCTGTTGTGTCAGTCCATCTGGTTGAGAGCCTTTTCACTTTTTAATCAAACTTGATATTGCTTTTGCGGGGATTGATCTCTCCTGACAACATGTCCAACGTATGTAAGATGATGTCTTACTGTCCTTTCCGTAAGGCGCACTCTGGTCATTCTCTCCCAAGACAGAGTCATTTGTCCTTTTCACAGTCCACGATACTTTTAAATATTTTCCTCTAGCACGATAATTAATACAAATACACTGGTTCTTCTTTCGCCTTTCTTATTCACTGTCTTAAGTCTCATGTTTATGAGGCAATGGAAAGTACCATGCCTGGGGTCAGGCCCACCTTCATTCTTGCTTTTCAGTAAAGAGGTCTTGTGCAACAGATTTACCTAATGCAACATGTTTTTTGATCTCTCGACTGCTGTTTTCAAGTGAGCATTGATTATGGATCCAAGCGAGACAAAGTCCTTAACAACTTTAACTTTTTCTCCGTTTATCTTACCTGTTGGTCTCGTTGTGAGGACTTTAGTCTTCACATTGAATTGTAATCTATCTATACTGAAGGTTGTAAGAAATAAAACTAAGAAGAAATCAATTGGCCATAGATAGATGGATTGTAATTTATTTTTAAAGACTTTTCTGGCCTGTGCAACATGTTTTGAAATAGCCTTGGCTCCCTCCCGCCCCCAAGTAACATTCTGACTTTTTTGTCAATTGGCAAACTAGTTATGCATTTCAGATAGGTTTTATGCAGAGTAATTATTGCTTGGTAGGTGCTTGGATTTTTTTTAAAATTTTTTTGTCTAAAAAATTACTAGTTAAGCAACTATTGTTAAGAATATACATCATGAGTTGTTTGTAACAACGCACAATAGTGTGTGCTTGTGTCTTCATCGGCAGGGTCATGGGAATGACCAGGTCAGTCTCTTGAGATTAGTCAGAGCACAAGGTGACTGTGCACGTCATACTGGTCGTCCCCTGTGGGTGATCTCTTCTCCAAGTGGTCCTGGAGATGGAATGGAGATCAGGCTGTGAGATCAGGTTGAGGGGCCTCTGGTGGGGAGGAGGGTAGGCCTTGCCCAGATTAAGTAGAACCTCTACTCTAGAATCTGTGTGGGGGGCTGATGGTGCTCCAGTGGCAGTGGCAGGAATATGGTGCTAACTTTTTTTTTTTAAGAGCCAGTCGGTGCAGGGAGGTCAGGGAGAAAGTGTTTCTGGGCAGGCTGATGCCAGCTGCTTGAGTTTCCGCAGGCTGTTTGTGCTTCCTGCAGAGAACCCCCACTTGCAGTCCCTGGCAGCAGCGTCTGCTTGCCTGCCTGCCTGCCTGCCTGCCTGCCTGCCTCCCTCCTGAGTTGAGTCAGAAGTATGCTGTAATATGTGCCACTTGCCTGGACTGGTTGAGACGCTGAGGCCTGAGTCGGCCTATCTGGGTCCAGGTCCAGGTCCAGGCAGCTTCTTTGGTTTGGCTGGGTTTGTGTTTGTGTTCGTTCCTCACAGTGATATAGTTAGTGCTTCTCTCCTTAGGAAACACTCCATTTTCTATCCTTGAGGCTGACCTGGGACTTTAACGGACTTCCAGGTATGAGATCTGTTTCCCCAAGTGGGACTCTCCTGCTTATGGGAGAGTCTGTCTTGTCACAGGTAAGCGAAAGTCAGCTTTAGGATGTTGTGGCAGGGCCTTTGGGACTGTTTTTCATCTGGTCCTGGAATGGGTTGATGGACCAGAGTTGACTTTGCCCTTGTGTGTGCTGCTGTGGCAGTCCTCAGGTCATCTCTGAACCATTTTGACTTTAATATTTGATCTTACTGTTGAATTGTATCTGTGGCCAATGCTTTCTAGTTTAAAATAGGGAGCCAACGTACTTTCATTATGGTGCTTAGTGTTCCTAAGTCGTTTGTAGGCCCAGAGTGTGGGCGATGGAAAATTGCCTCAGACTTTAAGGGGGAGTTGTGATTGGGATGGATGGTGAATAGCAAACAGTATATATGTCATGGATGCCGTCCACTGAGTTCTTTATCAAAATCTGTTTCCTGACTGCAATATTTCATTGTAACAGAATAATTTTCATGTAAAAGTGGTTGCTTTATATTTTCTTTCTGGTTGCCATAGAAATGGTCTGATGTGGTAGTGACTGCTAATCAAGTGCTAGGTTACACTGCTTTCAGAATGGAGTGTTCTGTTCCTTTCATCCTTGGGTGACAAGGGCCTTGGGGGGTGGGGCTGCCCAGGTTGGTCACAGGCGCATCAGTATCCAAATAGTGAGAATAGCATGACTGACAAGCCCCCGCCCCCACCTTCTTAAGTGCCATGAATTTTTGTTTTTGCTTTGAGTGGTCCTAGATTTTTGGTTTACTTGTGAGCCAGTCAGTAATTCCAGCCCACCTGTCCTGTAAGATCATTCCCCAGAGCAAGCATTTGGTAGGTCCTCTGTGTTGGGAATGACTGGCAGAAACAGGTAGGTGGAGGCAGGCAGTGCTGCGGAGGGGCACGTTCAATCAGCCAGATCCATTCTCCCTTCCTTGTGGTACTATGAGCATGTCTTCATGTGTGAATAATTCATTTACATGGGCTTTTTTCCTGTGAATTATATACCATTGAATTTTGGGTATTCTTTCATTGCCCTAGGATTAAAGTTGGTGACATATGAGGGAGGTACCTCCCCAAACCCGGGAATTTTCAAAACTATGTATTTAAAGATTTTACAGAACAACCATATCACCTTCAAAGCACACTCCATTAGACTTACTATACATGACAAATCTGTGATTCCATTCTTGGAAACATTTTTCACACTGATCTGTTTGGATGGTTGATAGCACCTCCCTTGTTTTTCCCCTCTCCCCCCCAACCTCTTCTACATCGTCAAATTACTGTCCTTTCAAGTCCCTCTTCATTTCAGGAAACAAAAAGTCATGTGGAATGAGGTCAGGTGGTAAGGTGTGTGGGGCAAGAGAGGCATGCTTTTCTTTTTGTGCTAAAAACTGGCCCTCCGAGAGGGCTGGCTGAGCAGGTGCATTGTCCTGGTGGCAAAAGCAGTCAGTTGAGTCTGCCACAAGTCAGGCCTTTTTTGTTGCACACTGTTAATGCTGTCCTTTCAGAATCCCTAAACAGAAAGCCTGATCAATCGTCTGACCTGGTGGAATGCACTACAAATGGACATTTTTGTCTGTTTGGGAAGTCGATAAACATCCAGAATGATATTTGTCATCAACTGACATTTCACCTTTTTTGAAAGGAGAAAACCACTTGTACACTTGAGTTTCCCCCATAGTACTATCCTGGTAAGCCGTGTTCAATATGGCAAGAGTTTCTGTGGCATTTTACCCTGCGCGCCCCTCCCCCCCCCTCCAAGCAGGAAACAAAGTTTCACAGTCTTAAAATGGGCCAACCTCCCCCCCCCCCCCAAAAAAAAAAGTTCCAGCCAAATCGCTTCCCCCAAAAAATTCACTGTGATCAGAGAGAGCTTTTCCAGGTGATGCCACTGGGAGCACTGATTCAGAGTGAGTTGCTTGATGCTCACCTGGGCGATGGGGAGGAGTACTATGAAAGTTCCACCCAGCAGCGCTTTTTCCAATTTTGGGGGGGGTACCTCCTTCTTACCTTAACGTGCTAGTTGGCATTCTACTAAATTGTAATAAAATGTGGTGTATAGTTGACAGCTATGTTTACAGCTTATTAGGTAAGTTGCTACAAAGGCTTTGGTCTTGGTTTGGTTGGCATCATCTTTGTTGGTGGTGTGTTGTTGAGAACACCTGGTGGCACCTGGTAGTCTTCTGTGAGACCTAGTCAGTATTCGGTAGGTCTCTGTCAGGTTGTCCCAATCCTGAGTAGCCTGGGAAAATCAGGAACTTTTTTTTTTTTTTTTCCAGTGGGACTATATTATCTGTCTCTTGTTCATTACAAATTACCATAACCAAATCCCCTTAATACAGCACAAATTTGTCCTGGAACTGTTTCTCTGATTCAGGAGTCCGGCTGAGTCCTCTGGGCAAGGGCCTTCTCACCTGACTGCAATCTGGGTGCCAGGTGGTAATATATCCTAACCAAGGACTTACATAGGGAATGAGCCACCTCCCCTTGAGTTGGTTAGCACTGAAGTCCCTGTTTCTGACTGGGTGCTCACTGCAGCTCCTCCCAGCTCTGTGTCATGTGACCTCCTCTCAGCATCCCTGTGCCAAGTTAACCGTGAGAACTTGCTGCTCCAGTCATTTTCCTGGGGGAGTCAGTCACCTTGGCTTAGAGGCAAGTTCTTGCCTCCCAGGAGAGGAGGTGGTACATTGATGAATCATTGTGATTTGCCAGTCCCATTCCCCCTTGTCCTCATTACCTGGTGAGGGGCAAGTGGGGTTGGGGTAAGAGTGGGGGAGTGGCAAAGAGGTAGAAAGGCAGGCACCATGGCAGGGGGGTGGAGGGAGTTGGTGGGGAGAAGGAAAAACCTGAGTGAGCTGTTCAGCATCTTTGGGAGCTCTGGGTCTTCTTCAGGCAACCATGGACTTGTTCTTTTCAGGGTCCAGTGTGAGGTTGTCAGCTTGCTGGTCCTCTAAGCCTTGATTCTGAAGTGCATTTGGAGAGCAGCTCCAGGACTCTAAGGCAACACTGGCCTAGTTCTATTTTTTTTTTTGTGGTGGGGGTGGGGGGGCATCACTGCTCTCCGGTGGTGGGAGTAGGAGGCCCAGCCCCACTGCTGGAATTGAACCTCCGTCCCAGTGGGCCGCAGTCCCGCGCACAACCACTACGCCACCGGGGCTCGGCCTAGTTCTCTTTTGTAGAGAATTAGTTCCCTCACCTCTGCCCCACGGCCCTGCCTTGTGTCTTGGCATCCTCACCTTCACCTTTTGTGTTGCTGCAGTCACCCTGTGTCTGGGCCCTGATGTATTTTGGGTCTCCCAGACCTTACATGGTATGCTTTAACCAGGGGATTCCCTTTGCCTGCTTCTCCTTGGTCAGAGCATTCTCTTTCGGGATTGAGCCTACCTGTACACCTGCTGGACACTTCCACACCCCTTGGCTAAGGCCTTGTTTTACTCTGCTTGCAATTGGTTACATGCTCGTGGTCCGTGTCCCTCTCTTGGAATGCATTCTCTTGCTTCCTTGTTCTGGTGGTCTTTCATGATTCGGGGCTTGCCTACTCAATAGGCTGTGCTGTGTTGTCAAGCACCACGCACAGGCTTGGCACATGCAGGAGGTGGACCCAAGGTGGACACTGCACTCTGGGACTCTGTGGGTCCCTGAGGTCTCACCTCTGCTCCACCAGGTTCCTGATTGCTTCCAGTGTCACTAACTCTGCTTGTCCTCATGCTGGACTTCCTGTGCAGCTACTCTCACTTTGGTATCTTTCCTTTAGAAAATATCTTGGCATTTTGACGATGACAACACCGCGGTGATAATCAGCATTCTTGTAACATTTTCACGTAAAAGCAAGAAATGTGAGCAGAGCTTAGATGGTGGAACAGGGGAGAACAAGCGCAAGGCTGCTTGTGCTGTTTCAGGGCTGCTTTAAAAAAAGTTTGTGGGAAAATGGAATGAAAAGAACTTGACACTTTTGTATGAACTTTCTGAAGTCCTTTTAATTTTTTTTTTTTTTTGTGGGCATCACTGCCTCTTGTGGTCATGGGCGCTACCCAGTGCCACTCCTGAGAGCCGCTGCTGGATTTGAACCGCCAAGCACGCAGGCCGCAGTTCCGCATTCAACCACTTATGCCACCGGGGCTCAGCCCCTGAAGTCCTTTTATAAATGCCGGGAATGTTCTGGTATTAGGCTCAGCTGGAGTGATGTCTGCCTCAGAAACCCCTCTGGATGCGGCTGTCAGATGCACACCCATAGATCTGCCATCCATTCTTTGAGGCCTCTGCTGTAATGTCCCAGGGCACAGCTCTGACAACGGTCACCTCCGTTGCAGGAGAGCATTGGAGCAGGAAGTCGCTTCGGACGGCAGCGTCCCAGCTGCTCATTTTACAGATGAGGAGATTTGTCAATTTGCCAATATGAGTAATAATTTATAGCTGGTAAGTGAGAAACTGTGCTAATTATACTCTGTTGACTACTCTGGTACTGTACCTTTGGCAGCGGGGGGAAGACAGGGAGACAAACAGTGAGCTGAGCACCCCTGTGTGCAGGGGAGCGGTCACTACCTGCAGGGCCCTGATGCCCGGGAAGTAGAAACCTGGAAACTCGTAGCTCAGTAAGCGTTTTCCTTTTTGCTGTTCTCCGGGAGGCCTTGCCCAAGAACCACGAGTGCTTGCCTAGTTTGGATTGCATCTTAAACTTCGACCCAAGGGGGTTCCTTAGTGACCTTGCTTGTGATGCAGAGACGCTGTTTCTGTTCCTCCTTCAGGACTGCCCGACAAGGCGGTGAGCCACTGCTAGACTCCAGATGGGGATGGGGTAGCTCCTGGGTGCAGGCTAACTTTAGCCATCTTGTACATTTCAGCTTAAGCTACGCAGTGGGGTTGGTTCCATGCATATGATTGTGGCCCCTGCGTCTCTGGCTAACCACGTTTACCTTTTCTCCTTGGCTTTGCCTTTGTGTCTCTGTTGAAAAACATTTGGGCATGTGTGGGTGGGGCTATTTATTCTCGTTCTGATCTATTTGTTTATTCAGTTGTCAGTAGCATATCAGGTAGTATTATAGTTGTTCATCAGCTCTGCCCAAGTTGTTTAGGGTGACTTGAGATCCTTTACATTTCCCTGTGAATTTCAAAATTTCATTGTTACTTCAATTTGTACAAACAGGCCTACGGGGTGATTGAGTGGAATTGCATTTAATGTATAGCTTGACTTGGAGGATAATCGATATTTTAACAAAATTGAATCTTCTGAATCATGAACCTAGCATACCTTTCCATTTATGTATATATCCTATAATTTTTATCTCTAGAATTTAACTTTGTCTTTTTATTTATTTATTTTTTAAAAGTTTTTTTTTTTGGGGGGGGGAGGCATCACTACTCTCTGGAGGTGGGAGTAGGAGGCCCAGCCCCACTGCTGGAATTGAACCTCCGTCCCAGTGGGCCGCAGTCCCGCGCACAACCACTACGCCACCGGGGCTCAGCCCCTAACTCTGTCTTTTCAAAAGCTATAATATCTTTTGTGTCTCTAGAACATTTTACGCATATTTAATAATTATACTTAGCTTTAAATGGTTTGTCCATAAATGTTAACCTTTGTATCAGTTCTTCTTTGGCTTTGATTTTGTTTTTCTCTTTCTCATTATGGATCAGATTTTTTGACTTCCCTGAATATTCAATACTTTTTGAGTGGGTGTCAGGCATTTTGATTTTCACCCCAACGGGTAATGGGCATATTTATATGTATCTTGTACTGTGTTCTTGGGTACAGTGAGGTTACTTTTCCTCTCTTAAAATATTAGGATTTTTGCTCTTCCTGTGGTGACCCGAGGTGACCCGCCAAAATGGATTGTTACTCACTTGACCCAGAAAACCCTCCAAAATCCTGCAAATCAAGAGGGTCGAACCTCCGGGTCCACTTCAAGAACACCCGTGAAACTACCCAAGTCATCAAAGGCATGCATATCCGGAAAGCCACCAAATAACTTGAAAGACATCGCTTTGGAGAAGCAGTGTGTACCCATCTGATGTTACAATGGTGGTGTTGGTAGGCGTGCCCAGGCCAAACAGTGGGGTTGGACCCAGGGTTGGTGGCCTAAAAAGAGTGCTGAATTTTTGCTTCACATGCTTAAAAATGCGGAAAGTCATGCTGAACTTAAGGGTTTAGATGTGGATTCTTTGGTCATTGAGCACATCTAGGTGAACAAAGCTCCCAAGATGCATCATCGGACTTGTAGAGCTCAGGGTGGGATCCATTCATACGTGAACTCCCCCTGCCACATTGAGGTGATCCTGACTGAAAAGGAATACATTGTTCCTAAACCAGAAGAAAACGATTTCCCAGAGGAAACTGAAGAAGCAAAAACTCATGGCTTGGGAATAAATTAAGCTTAAAATAATAAAAGGGTTAAAAAAAAAATTAAGTTTTTTTTTTTTTTTTGGTGGAATCAGAATGGTGCTCTGGGACCAGTACTGCCAAGGCTAAAGACCAAATACCAGTATGTATTTCCCCTCCCTACCCCTGGATCAAGAGGATTTCCAGTCTGACTGTGGGAACAGGCACTGTTTATTTGTATGTGTGGAACACTGTTACCTGTGATTTGGTAACTGTTTTGATAATGATTTTATTGGTATCGAAATATTAATTGAGGGACTCATTCTGGCTCTTCTAGATTAAAGAGCTGTTATACCTATAAATGGAATGCATTCTTTAGATAGTTGCTATTTTTAACTCGAGTTATGGTCATGTTCTCAGAAAAGACTAATCCTGGGTGAAGAAAATCAGTGAAAAAAAGAGGAAGACCCTTAAGGAAAAGGATTGACACCGCAGCTGCAACAGTGGACCTAAATGCCTACGTGATGGCACCGAACAGGGCAGGGTTTTGTTCTCTTGTGCATAGGGGTCTCTCTAAGTTGGAACTGCGTTATCAGTACTCATAGGTTCTTGCAGTTTAACTTGTCTTTTCTTGTATGTCCTCTCCCCACCCATCATCGTTTTTCACCCAACGTTTAACCTATTTCGTTTTTGTGCTTTGTTTTTGCTTTGATGTCTGTGTAGTTTCCCCTCAGTATTTTGTTTTTGTTTTTTAACTCAGGCACCATGCAAATACTCTGCTGTTATTTATTTATGTTTTTTGGGGGGGGGCATCACTGCCCTCTGATGGTGGGAGTAGGAGGCCCAGCCTTGCTGCTGGATTTGAACCTCCAACCCAGTGGACCACAGTCCCGCGCACAACCACTACGCCACCGGGGCTCAGCCTGCTGTTATTTATATTTATTTATCTATTTACTTGTTTATTTATTTATTTATTTATTTATTTTTTGGAGGGGGCATCACTGCCCTCAGGTGGTGGGAATAGGAGGCCCAGCCTTTGCTCCGTGGAGCTGGAATCGAACCTCCATCCCAGGGGGCCGCAGTGCCACACACAACCAGTACACCACCAGGGCTCAGCCCTATTTATTTTTTTAAAATCATTTCATTGAAGTCTGGTACAACTCATCACAATTCATCCATCCATCCATCCATCGTGTCAAGCACATTCATACATTTATACTCTGTTTTTATTGTTGTTGGGTGCTACCGAGTTGATTGCAAATCATAGTGACCTGGTGTGATCCAAGTACTCTACATCCTCTTAATGATCTTGCATGGTGGGCAATATTACTATTTTTGTTTTACTGATGAAAAAACAGGGATAAAAGGGTAGTACCGGGCTGAGCCCCGGTGGCATAGTGGTTGTGCACAGAACTGCGGCCCACTGGGTTAGAGGTTCAAATCCAGCAGCGCTCTCCAGGAGCAAGGCTGGACCTCCTACTCCCACCACCAGAGGGCAGTGATGCCCAAAGGGGGGGGAGAGAAAGGTAGTACTAATGCGTTTCAGGTAAGAGAAGCATTTCCTCTTTAAGAAAACTGAACTACCAGCTACCAGCAAAGATAATTTGACTAGTTTCAGAAACAAGCTAAAAGTATTCTTCAGAGCTTTCGAATCAGTTCCAGCTCATAGTGACCCCATGTAGAGCAGAGCGGAAGGGCCTGGTCCTACATTATCCTCCCAAGCGGTTACGCTTGAGCCTCTTGTGGCAGTCGCTTGTATCAATCCATCTCATTGATGGTCTTCTTCTTCTTTTTTAAAATGTTTTTGTTGACTTGGTTCACATATCATTTATTTCTATCGTTCAGTTGCATTAAAAAGAGCTGCCCAGGCTGAGCCCTGGTGGCGTAGTGGTTGAGTGCGGGACTGCGGCCCACGGGCTTGGCGGTTCAAACCCAGTAGCAGCTCTCCAGGAGTCAGGCTGGGTAGCACCCACTCCAACCCGAGGGCAGTGATGCTGATGCTCCCCCCCCCCCCCACACACACAAAAGAGCTGCCCAGTCATCACCACAATCGTCCCAGAACATTCTCTTTCCTCTTGTATTTGTTATTAGCTGCCCATTTTCCTCCAACTCCCTCCTTTCCCTTGTGTCCCCAGTAAACTCCTAATCCTTGACCTGTCTCTGTAGCGTCACCCACCCTGGACCAATAATCTTTTCTTTTTTTAATTGAGCACAATGTCCTGTTCCAGGGACTGGTCTTTCCCGATAACCACATGTCCAAAATAAGTCTTGCTATCTTTGCTTCTAACGAGCAGTTCGGATGTACTTAAATTTTAGCACAATGTATCTCACTGGTCCACAGACAGCAGAGTTAACATCTTCTAGGCCTGGTGGAATTTATGCCAGTGTAAATGTCAGTCTCTTGACTCCTGTTTTATAAACATACAGAAAATTTAAAAGTGTGGTTGATGAACCTAGTAAAATTTTCTTTGTAGATGTGACCTAGTGGTTTTCCTGGAGGGGCAAAAAATCACCAGGAGACTTTAAGGAGTAATTCAGAGACCTGTGTTAGTAGGATCCTCAGCAGAGATATTTTTCCATTGTTTTATGGTAGACTACTACCAGAGATTGTCACTTGCCCTTCAGAGAAGCATATCAGAAAACTATGTAATTGGTAAAGTTGGACGCACGCATGCACGCACCTATTTTCCTGTTCCTTTTCTCCCATTCATGTCATTCATATCCTAGAGCAGTGGTTCTCAACCCCCCCCCCCCGACCATAAAATTATTTTCATTGCCGCCAATGGAATGACTTAAAAAAAGAAAATCTATTGAGAAAAAAAAAATTTTCATTGCTACTTCATAACTGCAATTTTGCTACTGTTATGAATTGGGTGACTCCTGTGGAATGGTCCTTCAACTCCCAAAGGGGTCTCAACACACAGGTTGAGAACCGCTGTCCTAGAACTTCATTCAGCCTTCTAATCATTCATCCGTTATTAACTTTTAACAGCTGACCTGAGGTGTAGATGAGAAGTGTAGCTGAGTGAAGTCTAAAATCTTTACTGTTTGTAATTTTTTGGAGGGGGGGGGCATCACTGCCCTCAGGTGGTGGGAGTAGGAGGCACTGCCTTTGCTCCGTGGAGCGGGAATCGAACCTCCATCCCAGTGGGCCGCAGTCCCGCGCACAACCACAAGGCCACTGGGGCTCAGCCCTGTAATATTTATAGTCAAGTTTGTTGATCCCAGTTGAGAGAAATCTTACGTCAGTCTGATGCATGATCCTTTGTAGACAGTTTTTAGAATCTTAGGGGAACTAGTGGAGCCCTCGTAGCCTGGTGAGTTATAAGTTGGACTGATAACCATAAAGTCAGCTTTTGAGAAAGACGGCCATTCCAAGGGGAAGAGATGAGGCTTTCTACTCTAGTAAAGATTCATAGTTCTGGAAACCTACAGGGACGGTTCTTTTTTCTTTTCTTTTCTGTTTTTTTTTTTTGGGGGGGGCATCACTGCCCTGGTGGGAGTAGGGAGCCCAGTCTTGCTCCTGGAGAGCTGCTGCTGGATTTGAACTGTCAACCCTGTGGGCCGCAGTCCCGCATACAGCCACTAGGCCACCAGGGCTCAGCCAGGGACAGTTCTTTCCTGCCCTATAGGGCCACTTTGAGTTGGATTCTGCTTGATGGCAATGAGAGAGTTGAGATGTGAATTTTTTCTCACTATTGTCTGCAGCTTTTGCATTAGTTAGGTTTGGATATTGGTCTTACTGTTTAGTGGTTCTTTTTATACCTTGTTGCCTTATCTATGAAGGGACTTCAAAAAGTTTGTGGAAACAATTATCATTTTCCCCCCATTTAAAATCATTTATTGGGACCACCGGCGAGCAGTGATGCCCCCCCCCCCAAAAAAAATCATTTATTTGGGGCTTGTACATCGCTTATCACAATCCATACATGCGTATATTGTGCCAAGCACCTTTGCATGCTTATTGCCCTCATCCTTCTCAAACCATTTACTTTTTCACCTTGAACCCCTGACATCAGCTTTTCATCTTTTCCCCTCCCACACTGCTCTCCCCTCCTCCACTAGACCTTGATATTTTATAAATTAGTATTTTTCATCTATTATCTTTTAATTCCATTTTCCGTAGTCTTTCTGGAGCCCTTCATATTTTCATTAATTCCTCTGACATTTTCTATAAAGGACCAGGTTGTAGATAGTTTTAGACTCTGTGAGCCACATGTTTATGTTGCAGCTGCTGGACTCTGTGCCATTGTAGCATGAAAGCAATCAAAAGGGATGCAAGCAAACAAATCTAGCCATGCTTTAGGAAAACTTTACTGATGCATACGTTACTTTGAATTCATGTGAATTTTTTTTGAATTCATATGAATTTTATGCATCACTTATGCATAAGTTTTCGCTCTCATAGAGAAGTGTAGACCCATTCTTATGTTCTACAAAATATGCTATAACACAGATTTGGCCTTGAGCCTCCATTACCTGTTCTTTTTTTAGGAGGTAAAATTTGGAATTGGCTTGAATCCATTGCTATTTGCAGAACCATCTGTCTTGCATATAATTTAGCCAGTGTACTTTCCTCGATTTATTTATTTGCTAATCTGATCTCATTTACTTTCTGTGTTAGATCTTTCATTCTCATCATGCATTGACACATCATTCTCTTTTCTAGTACTGTTCTAGATTTATTCTTTTCAAAGGATAGTTTGAAGAGACTTTAGGCGAGAAGGATAGAGTCCACCATTGTGATATAAAAACAGTGCTCATGTTTTGCTAACATGGTAGTTCGAAAATGTACAGAGCAAAAACAATTTTAAAGATTGTGTTTGAGGTGAACATTGTCCCAGCAAATTAGGTTCCCATTTCATACCTTTCTACACACCTTATTCAGTGATACCGGTTCATTGTTTAGAACAGTGGTGATGTGTCTACCTGCCCATCTTCACTTTACAGCAATTTTTGACCATTTGGTCTCATGCACGGGTTTGTAAAGGTGCTCATTATACACATAGGCGATAGTCTTTATTTTCATTTAACTAAAAGAGAACTTTGGGGGGAAAACTTTAGTTTGATATTTAGAGAGTATTATGGTGCTAGTCCCAGAGTTGTCTTTTAGTCTCAACTGGACTAATAGGTTTAGATTTTTCAGAATTCGAGTTGTTTTTTCCACCTGTATTTTCCTCCTCTTTTGTGGCCCTCATCAGAATGCGGTGGACAGTGGTAGCAGGGCAGCATTTGACTTTTTTGGTCAGGGTAGATGATGTGTGGCTAGTGTCAGGTCCTGGTCATTCCTCAGTGTAACAGCTTGCTTTCCACTTTCTCCTTGGAGTCCTTTTCTTTAATTTTTTTTTAGTCCTTAACTTTCATCAGTCCTTCTTTCCTACCACTCCCTGCCTTCTCAGCTTTGGTTTTGGGTGAGTGCTGGGTTCACATTCTTTCTGGGTGCTGTTGCTCGCATTTAGGCTTTTGCTGGGCTGAAAGTTGGTCCCCAGGACAAGGTTCAGCTCCAGATTTGAATGGTAAGTTAGCTAAGGGCTATACAGTTTTGGGGATTTCCAGACTAGTAAGCCTGGTCTTTTTTATATTTTTACATTTTGTTCTATATACATTTTCCCCCTCTTGGTCCGGGACCTTCTATTATTTGAGTCAGGTGGTTGGTAGCGTTGGATGGGCATCATCCAGTTTTTCAGGTCTCGGGGTTGTGGTGGTCTTTTAATCTTTTGGACTAATTGTTTACATGAGTCGTTGAGAGAGACTGATAATGGTATCTTAGATGGTTGCGCACAGCTTTTAAGATCCCCTTGCTACAAATTACAATGTAGAACATTGTCTTTGTTGGATTATCTTATCCCAGTTGATTCATGTTTCCCGAGTTCTTCCTGGTGTCTAGTTGTAGTTAAGATGTTTTCAGGATTTTGCCCCCACATGCGCTCTGCCAAGGATTCCTGGTGTTATAGTGGGCTAGGGCATTGTGTTGCTAACCACGTGGCGAGCAGATTGGAACCACCCGCAGCTTCTCAGGAGAAGGATGAGTGCGCTTTGTTTGCATGAAGATTCACAACCTCAGAAACCCCTGTGGGACAGTTATTCTCTGCCATGTAGGGTTTCTTTGAGTTGGAATGGGGTGTTTTTTGGGATAGGTGCTCCAGCGTACTCCTGGATATACCTACAGCACATAAAGGTAATCGCTACCAAACCTATCGACTGGCACACTTCATACAGGTGCCCCTCCCAGAGGAAAGAACAGACATCTGTTAATTGAAGGGAAGGGAAAGGGGTGGCACCTCCCCGCCTCCCAGGGTTTCTTCTTGCCTTGGTCCTGTTTGCTGATTCCCCCACCCCCACCTCCTTTCCCGCCAGGTTAATGTGTGTTTACCTTCACCTTTTTAGAAAAAAAATCAAGCAATCAAAGAATGTTTCTTTTTGTGTATAACCCTTTTTTTGGGGGGGGCGGGGGAGGGCATCACTGCCCTCAGGTGGTGGGAGTAGGAGGCCCAGCCTTTGCTTCGTGGAGCTGGAATTGAACCTCCGTCCCAGTGGGCCGCCGTCCCGCGCACAACCACTACGCCACCGGTGCTCAGCCCCCCCTTTTTAAAATTTTTATAACCCTTTTTTATTACTCCCTTTTGACTTTTATAATAGCAGTCTCATACACTTTGCCCTTTTGTGATTTGCTTTTTTCACTCAGCAGTGTTCTCCATGTTTATCCATGTCATGAAGTTTTGTGTGCATTTGTCATTCTTCATGAATTGTGTCTGCCACAATCTGTTTATCCTTTTGTCTGTTGGTGGGTATTGTTGGGTTGTTTACAAGATTTGCCATTGTGAATAGCACTGTAATGAACATGGGTGTACATAGATCTGTTCTGCTGGCAGTTCTTTCTCCCGAGGGTTTATAACAGTAGTGGGATTTCTGACTTTTTAGGGAAGCTCCATACTGTTAAGCCACAGTGGCTGCAGCAGTGTTTGGTTTACAGCCGTACCCGCAGTGTGCACGGGCCCAGTCTCCCTGGTCCTCCCAGTGTTTGCTCCAGTGTTTGGAGCTCTTCTGTCCTTGCTGGTTGGGAAGGTGTGTCATTGTTTTGATTTGCATGCCTCATGAATGTGAGCATTTCTCCTTGTGTTTGTTGGCTGTTTTTTGTGAAATGTCTGTTCATGTCTTGGGCCCATTTTTATTTATTTACTTATTTGTTTATTTTGGGGGGGCATCACTGCTCTCGGTGGTGGGAGTAGGAGGCCCAGCCCCACTCCTGGAATTGAACCTCCGTCCCACTGGGCCGCAGTCCCGCGCACAAACACTACGCCACCGGGTCTCAGCCCTTAGGCCCATTTTTAATTGGATTGTGTGCCTTTTTGTCATTGAAGTTTTCTATAGACTTGGAATCACCCATGTCAGATATGTTGTTGCCAAAAAAATTTCCTGCAGTCTGTGGGTTCTTTGCAAACAGATTTTCGATTTAAACAGGAAAGAAACATTTTTTCATCACAGGTGCTTTGACTTATGCAGGAGAAATTTGTTTTAGCCTTAAGCAGAAAGTAGTGGAAACATTAGACTTAATAAGTCTGGTTGCAGGGCTGAGCCCCGGTGGCGTAGTGGTTGTGCGCGGGACGGCGGCCCACTGGGACGGAGGTTCAATTCCAGCAGTGGGGCTGGGCCTCCTACTCCCACCACCGGAGACCAGTGATGCGCGCCCCCCCCCCCCAAAAAAAAAAAAAAAGTCTGGTTGCCTGTATGATAGCGTAAGGAATTAATTTGGAATTAAATATGAATATTTTGAAAGTGTTTGTGACGATTGGGTAGTGTTAATAAGTCTATTGGTAAAATGAAGCTCTGCTTGTGACAAATGGAAAAATACCAATAGTTTTAAATAGGCTAATAGTTGACTTTTGTAGTATGTACAGTATCCTCAAGTTAAGTACATCTATTGCCATCAAGTCAGTTCCAACTAACAGGTTTCTGAGACTTCCGCTAACTTGGGGAGAGGGCTGATTGGTTCAAATTGCTGACCTGTGGCTAGCAGCCCAGTACTGGATTCACAGTCCCACCAGGGTTTTCTTATACAAGGTAGGATCTCAAAAATGGGTAGTAGAAGTTGTTTCAGGTAATGTAATTTCTTTGAGAACTTTAGTTTTTAAACCTTGATGTTTCAGTGGGAAGTCTGTAATAACTAATGTTGAAAGATACTTGTGCTTTCTTAGATTAGGAAGGAAGGGTATGAAGAGTTTAGGTTAGCCTAAATGAGATGGTGAAGAATTCAGTGAATGTTTACCCTGTAGAATAAAACTACATGAAAGCTAGTTGTTTATCCTCTTCCATTGGCACCTTGACTTTTCAGTGGATTATGAGTAGCCCTTTACGGGAGACCTAAGTGGTTATGGAAATGCTCAGGCTTATTGTTATTAGATATCCTGGAGTGGTTTCCATGTACAGCAACTCTGTTTACAACAGCAGGAAAGACTGCCTGGTCCTGTGACATTCTGACAATTGTTATGTTCGTGCTATAGGCTGTCTATTGTTGGACTGAAAATTGAACATTGGAGTGAATTCATTGCAGACTAGAAGGAGGTGACTAAAGGTCATTGTCTTAGTGGTTCCACCAGTCTCTTTCTGACCAATTATCTGGTCTTTTAGTTTACAAGTTTTTTTTTTTTTGGTTTTTATTTATTTATTTATTTATTTATTTATTTATTTATTTATTTATTTATTTTTTGGGCATCACTGCTCTCCGGTGGTGGGAGTAGGAGGCCCAGCCCCACTGCTGGAATGGAACCTCCGTCCCAGTGGGCCGCAGTCCCGCACACAACCACTACGCCACCGGGGCTCAGCCCTACAAGTTTTTTTTTTAAGGTTACGTTTTCACAATGGAAAACATTTTTTTTCTCTTTAAACTTCCATATTTTTATTCATCTCTTCCTCAACTATAAACTTCCATGGTCGTAACCCAGATCTTATCATTGTAAATAAACACATTACACCTTTTCTTTCCGTTTCTCCTCTCTGATCTCCAAAATTGTCTACTTCAATGAAGCTTCCATTCCTTTGACCATGACTTCTGTCCTCTGTCACCTCCTTCTTGTCTTCCTTTTGCTCCAAGTTGTCTTTGTTGGTTACCTGGTAGTTGCTCTCAACTCATGTCAACTACACGGATGAAGAATAGAACTACAGCGCTCCATCACAGGGTGGTTCTGAGGAAATTAGAACCTTCAACTTACCTCTTCAATCTATCTATTTTTTTTTTCCCCAAAAGTTTTATTGGGGGCTCGTACAACTCTTATCACAATCCATACATCCATTGTGTCAAGCATTTTTGTGCATTTGTTGCCATCATCATTCTCAAAACATTTGCTTTCTCCGTGAGCCCTTGGTATCAGCTCCTCATTTTCCCCACCCCTCCCTCCTTCCCTCACCATCCCTCCCTTGATAATTTTTTTTGAGGGGCATCACTGCCCTCTGGTGGTGGGAGCAGGAGGCCCAGCCTTTGCTCCTGTGGAGCTGGGATTGAACCTTCATCCCAGTGAGCCGCAGTCCCGCGCACAACCACTACGCCACCAGGGCTCAGCCCTCCCTCGATAATTTATAAATTATTTTTATTTTGCCATGTCTTACACTGCCGGACATCTCCCTTCACCCACTTTTCTGTTGTCCATCGCCAGCATTTTTTCTTTCTCTCAAGGCACACCAACTAACCCAGAATGAGGCCGGCCATAGCTAACAAAAGTGAGAGCCCCACCCCAACTTCTAGCTCCAGTCTCAGGTGGGGCTTCTCTCTGACTTCCTTCTCATTTGCTGGCTACACATTTGAGAGTTGGCACTAAAATCCGCTCTGAGATCAGGGATGGATTGTCCTTAAGGATTATGATTTTAATATCGCAGAAGGATGCAAAACAAAGCCTCTAGAGCAGTAGTTCTCAACCTTCCTAATGCTGCAAACCTTTACTGCAGTTCCTCGTGTTGTGGTGATCCTCCAACCATAAAATTATTGTTGTTGCTACTTCATAATTGTAATTTTGCTACTGTTATCAATTGGGTGACCCCTGCGAAAAGGTCGTTTGAGCCCTAAAGGGGTCGTGACCCACAGATTGAGAACCGCTGCTCTAACTGGAGAAATTGTCAGGTGAAGTCTGTGGGTGGGTGAGGGGTGTCCCCAAAGCAAAGGTGCCGTTGCCCTTCTGCCACATTGATGTGTGGCTGAATCACAGAAGATCTGCCAACCGGGGAAGTGAATCTGAGTTGGGGAGTGTAGTTGTTTTTTACGGAGACTATCTTTGTCCTATGGAAAATGGGTTACCGTGTGGCTCAGATCTCCAGCCTCCATCACGTGGGTGATCTCTCTGCGTCACCTTGTTAGCTTGATTGACCCTGACCAGTCAGATGTAGTTCTCAGCATGGGGCTTACCTTCCATCCCTGCACTGTACAATAGCAGCTTGTTGTGGGCTGTAGACTTTTTGGTTGGCCACTTTTGGCAATGGATCCACAGGCCTAGTTTCTTTTAGTCTGGAAGTTTGATCGGAACCTTTCCACCATGGGTGACCTTGCTAGTATTTGAAAGGCTAGTCACAACTTCTAGCAGCCGAGCAATGCACGAGCCACTCCAGTATGGCAGATAGGTGGTGGTACTTGCTAAAGTTCACGCGTGGTCTCTTTCAAAGGTTTTCCATGTTAATCTCCTCTAAACTATACTTCCTAGTTATAAGTTAGTGCGTGAAATCTCGTGAAATAGCCTTAGTTGAAATTTTTCTCGAAGTGCATTTCCTTTGCACTTTGAATTTGCATCATCAGTATTACCGGGGTGCCCCCATCATCTCTTCTGGAAATTACTTGCTTAAGTGAACTCAGAATTTGGAAAACATTTTCCTAGGGAGTTACTGTTATAAAACTTTCTCAGGAGAGGCCACAGAGGACCTAGTGATGTAGCAGCATTACATCGTTTCTGTGGGAAAATGCCGGACCTCAATAAAGGGTACAGAAGGTGACCTCTTATAGGGCTCCATCTCCTCTGCTCTCCCTTTTGAGCTGAGGAGGCTTGGTGGCAGTAGTGTGGAGTATGTGTTGGGCTGCTCCACAAGGTCTGCAGTTTGAAACCACCAGATGCTCTGCAGAAGAGAGAGACTGTATCCTGTAAAGTTGTACAGCCTCGTTCAGGATTGCCAGGGGTTGGAGATGATCCACGGCAATGGGCTGGTTTGTTTTTCAAAAGTGGTTGCTTCGGGCTGAGCCCCGGTGGCGTAGTGGTTGTGCGCGGGACTGTGGCCCACTGGGACGGAGGTTCAATTGCAGCAGTGGGGCTGGGCCTCCTACTCCCACCGCTGAAGAGCAGTGATGCGCCCCCACCCCCCCAAACAAAACAAAACAAAAGAAAACAAAACAAAAGTGGTTGCTTTAAGGTTTCTGTTAATTCCAGCTCATTGCACACAGGGTTTCTAAGACTGTCACCTTCCATGGGAGTAGAAAGTCGCATTTTTCTTCCTGCAGGTGACTGGTGGATTTGAACTTCTGACCTTGTGGTTAGCAGCCCGACAAGGAGCTACCAAACTTCACTAGGGATAGTTTCTGTTACACATCTTTAATGGTGACAGCCTCTCTGGCACTGCACCATTCTTTGTGTCGTTAAAAGAGGACCTCTGGTGGTGCGCATGATTAAATGCTGGGCTGAACCCAGGCAGAGGTAGGCACCTTGCAAGGAAGGCCTGGCAGTCTGCTTTTAAATGGTCACCAACTTGAAGCCCTGGGGAGATTATAGGGTCACCATGAGTTGTGAGTTGTAGTCATTTCTAAGGAACCCGGTTCGGCTTTTGCTTTTTTTGGATGTGCTTTAATCATTGCACAGCAATGTGAAAGCATGGCTCCTTCCTAGGTCTTCAAAGGCCCTGTTTCAGGTGTTTTTCTTCTCTGTATGCCATAAGCAGAACACTACAGTGTCGTTATCTTTGGTTTAAGTGGCTAATTTTCTCTTTCAGTAGACTTAGATGATCACGAAAGTTCCATTCACTCATGTTTGAATGTTGTGGGTAACTTAGTGACACGGTGCGTGGGGAAGCCTCCTATTCTTAGTGTCTCCATTGCTTTGTGTACACTCAGGCTTCAGTCGGGTAGAATTTTTCCTGCAGCCAGAGAACTTCCTTCACTACTTGCTATCGTGACGAATTGTTTGGGCTTTTTATGTGTCTTAAAAAGTCTTTATTTTGTCACTAGCTCTTTGAAAGATATTTTTGCTGGCTGGAGAATTCTAGGTTGACCCTTTTTTTCTGTCAGCACTTAACCCTGTTTTCCTTCCTGTTCTGCTTTCCTTGATTCCAGTGAAAAATCGGCTGTCTAAACTCATCTTTACTCCTCTGTCATGTTCTTTTGCTTTTGGCCAGTTTTAGGCCATTTAAGCAGTTTGGTTCTAATGTGCTTTATTACGCTTTCTCCGTGGTTCTTGTGCTTGGGATTTGTGGATTATTTCTGATTTGTGGGTTTATAGTTTTGGAAGATTTGGAAGGTTTTATTGAATTTGGAGTTTCTGGCCACTGTTCTCCCCATCGTGTCCTGCAGCTTACATTTTTTATCAGATTGGAGAGTACATGATGCAATATCGGTTTCTTTCAGTTTCTTTAGGGTAAGAAGCCCTGTGGCTTGGCTGATAGCTGGAAGTTCTTGGCAGTTTGAGTGCACCAGCATCTCTGTGTGAGGAAGAGGAGGTGTCCGGCTTCCATAAAGATCACAGAGCCTTGCCAGCCCTAAGGGAGGTTCCACTCTGTCCCTCAAGGCTGCTGTGTGCTGGGATGGACTTGACCCCCGGGGGCTTGGATACTTGATGCATCTTCATATCTACTAGTTTTTTTCTGCTAATATGACACTAGCTCCTTGTAGAAATTTTCATGTCATCCAATTCTAATTTCCTTTCAAAAAGTTTGACTTGAGGACTTTTTACAGTTTTAGTATCTTTGCAGACTTAATTTTTATTTTAGCTCCTTGACCAGATGGAATGCATGTGTAATCACTGTTTCCACATCTCTGTCTACTAATTGTATCTTCTGTGTCAGTTTTGGTTGATAATCACTTATTTATATCTTATTATTCCCATCGGTTTTGCTTCTTTGCCTTTCTGGTAAATGGATTACATTGTCAGACATCTTTAGTTTTGCCTTGCTTGTTGCTGACTACTTTTGCATGCTGGGTCACATTCTTGACTTGGTTCTGAAAGAGAAGTAAGCTATTGTGATGCAGCTTGCCTTCTGGGGTTTTTATTAGAACTCAGTTGGGACTGGGACCGCGTTAGCATTTGGTGGAAGGTTGTTTGCCCACCGCAGTAGTAGCGCCTTTCTGAGTGCTCTGTCTCCAGGGTTGGTGGGAAGGTTACCACCTTGGGGAGGCAGGAGCAGGGGGCCGTTTTTCAGTCCAGCATGATTTTGAGGATTGCCCTTCACAGTTTTGAAGTTGTCTCAAGTGTGTACAGTGCCAGGACTTGGAGAATTCTCTCCCAGTGCAGAGCTGCTTTTCCTCGCTCTGTCCTTCATACCAGCTGCTGCTCTCCCTCATCCTTTCACTCCTCCTTTGGGGGTCACTTCAGGCAGTGAGCCCCCTCCCTCCTTGACTTTCTCAGCAACCACTTTCCTAGTTGCCTAATGTTCAGTGTCTTGGAAATCATTGCATTCTCATGGTATCGTTTGTTTGTGGGGAGTGCGTCTGTGGGAGTCAGCATCTGAACTCTTTGATGGGAGTGGAAACTGGGACACAAGTTGTCTAAAATTCTAGTCTTTGTAATTTTCAGCTTTGTAATTGATAGCAAGTACTGAGGGTAGTTCTTTTTACTTTTTAATTTTCCTCTCCCTCTCCAGTGTGTCCTTTTTAATAACCACAGTTTGTCATTCATTTGTTCAATGTAGCTTCTAGAAACTAAAATGTAGTTTCTAGAAAAAGCTGTTGCTGCCAGTGTCGCACTAGTCAGTGGTCCTGTTCCTGAGAGCCAGTCACCGTGTCTCGGTAGGGACTGGCAGTGCCAGGTCGGCCCTTCCCTGTGTGTCCTGGGCCTTTAGGGAGGCATGTGCTTATGGCTAGGCGTTTCAGAGAAAGTATTCTTTCTTTATCACAAAAGCCAAATGGATGACAAACATGTTTAAGTGACCCTGGGTTCTTGTCATGGTGAGGTGGCAGGGAGTGCGGGGACCTCAGATGGTAGCTCCGCTCATGTGGGCGTGGCAGCGCTTTCACGCTCGTTGCGCACGCCCACTCGGAGACACGACCAGCGAGGCCTCCACGCCCTGAGGAAGGGATTCCTCCCTGGGTGAATGAAGGCCCTGGTATACAGCTGCGAGCCTGGCTGTGATCTGCTGAGGAAGGGCACAGGCAGGAACAGATGCTCTGGGTACGTGCTGTGACCCAGTTGGGATTGGCCACAGTTCTCCTCAGTCTTGTGAAAATGGTGTCCTGTTACAGATGTGTTGTCGTGAGTGGTTGCTTAGGGAATAAGTAGGTGAAAAATGACAGTGACTGGCACTCAGGTAGTTTTCACTTACTGCCATCGAGTCCGTGCTGATTCACAGCGCCTCTCTCTGTGAGCATCGAGACTGTAACTGTTATTGGGACTAGAAAGTTCCTCCTTGCTTCAGAGGAGCTGATGGTGGATTCGAACTGCCAACCAGGCAGATCACAGACCATTGCATAACCACTACACATCACCAGGGCTCCTTCAAGTACATTGTACTGGGTACATCTGCCCAGGCCTCTTTAAAGTGTCGAAAAGCAAGAATGTTACTTTGATGAATAAGTGGCACCTGACCCAAGCCATGATATTTTCAGTTGCCTTCTATAAATGTGAAAGTTCAACATTGACTAAGGAAGGACTGAAGAAGAATTGGTGCATTTGAATTTTGGCACTGGTGGAGAATATTGAAAGTACCGTGGATTGCCAGAAGAACAGGATTTCATTAGACCGGGACAGTTGTTGTAACAGGACAGTTGTTGAAGGTGAAGCGTACTCTTCTATACACCTGTGTCTGCGCTGTGTGATTTCTCTGAGTTCCCATTACCGCATCTACCTTGGTTCCGCCTCACCTCACACTGTTCCTCCACGCCTCTGACTTGTCAGAAAGGCCCAATTCTGTTTTTTCTCTTGGGCCTGGCATGGAAGGAGGAGAAGATAGTGTTAATTACAGGTTTGAATGAGACCTGCCAGAAGGCACTGCCCACAGGAGCAAATTGGATCCTGAAAAGGAGGCCTCTCCCAGCCCCACCAAGGGCCTAGGACACACACCGGCCCTCGTAGATGCCGGGGCCACTGTGTCCCAGGCTCAGCTGCTCTCTGTGGAGACAGACTCATGAGCCATGAGAGATTGGTGGTGTCAAAGGAGAAGATAAAGTGAAGTGAGACTGTGGATTTGAGACCCATCTTACCCCTCAGGAGGTTCAGGGAAACACGGCCCCTCACCCCAGGTTATTTCAGGCCATGGGTTTCTGGCCATGGCTTGGACTTTGTTTATACTCCTGAATCTGGTATTTGGATCTTTGTATCTTGAAAGTGACTCAGAGTTTTACAAACGGTCAGCTTCCCCTTTCTACTCCCATAAAATCAGTTTTAGAAACTCCTACAGAGTTTCTGTCAGTTAGACTGACTTGAAGGCATTAAGTGTTTTTGAACTGCACCACTGCAGTTTTCAGATTTTTCCTGCTCTGTAGTGAAATGGAACTTGTTTTCATTTGTAGTTCAGTTGGGTAGTCCTGGAGGGAGATGACTGTGAGCTGAAGGAAGGAGGCATGTTTTGGGGAGTCTCTAGGGCCTTTGTTGGGTCAAAATTCTATTCTGGGCTAGTTCAGAGACCTCTATTTCCCTGGTGATGATTCTTTATCTGGGAGATGGAAAGCAGCAGCCCCAGGAAGATGATGTGATTGATTTGATCAGATTGTACCCACCCTTGAATGAATGTAAGCTGATGCAATTGCTAAGGTGTCCTTCCCGATGGGGCTTGCCCCCTAAGCTGAGCTCTCTGGAGGTGTTGGGCCTTTCCTGAAATCTGTGCTGCCTTTTGGAGAAGGGAGAGGAGGGGTTCAGCGGAGTTGGTACAATGTCTGCAGAATGCGATGGCAACCTCTTAGGATTAGTACTTTGGGGGTAGATTAGGCAGAACCAGTAATGCAGGGGAACAAAAGTGGTTTGTGGAGCTAACAGATCAGTCTGATATATACTGATAAGTAAAGATGTTCATGCCATCACAGTGTTTCTGACTTTTGAGAAAGGCTATGTAACAGTGTGGCTTAGTGTTGGGGGTTACATTTGAGATATTTGAATTTTAAGTGATTAAATGCCATATCATCTTGTTAGAAGCCGGCCGCTGGAGTTTTCTGCCATAGTAGAGCTTAAATTGTACACACTAAATTTGCACAAGGCACGCGTTGTAGGTTACAGTGGAAGCCCTAAATCCCTTTGGAGTCTCCAGCTGGAATTTGAATTCTTTCTGACTAGTAACCGCGAAGAGCTTGGCCCTCAGGCAGTGCATGTTTGTAAGTGGATTACTTCCATCCTCCATGCCAGCTCAGGGAAGGGTGGCCTCTCCTCCAGGGACTTGCCTGGGTGTGTCCATGATGGAAATTGGGGTACTAGGGTTTCATAGTCGTGAGTCACACCCTGACTGCCTTGCTCTGAGGGCCCTAAACCAGTTTTGTGAGCTCTCTGCCTAGCATAATGTACAAGTCTCATTCTCGATTCTGTGGCCACACCTGCATCTGCGGGGTATTGATCCTCCGCCACTTGTTCTTTTGTGGTACTTCCCCATGTGCTCCTTGACCTATTTAAGTGGCTGGTTCTCTGTAAACCTTTACATGCTGTTGACACCCCCCCCCCCGACTTCTTTTTTTTTAAATTAAGTCTTTAAGACTTTACAATACATGTCTCTATAAATTATACTTGGATTTGAGGTTCCTTTTTTTTCTCCCCTCCCTTGAAATAGGATGGGCCAGGTGCAGGCTGTGGACTGTATTGCAATCGGCAAACATAAATACTGACTTATCATGAAGTCATATATTTCAGGTGGAAGTGTTAGCTTCTAGTGCGGCAGGGGGAGGGGTGTGAGCACAGTGAATGAGCTGGAACTTGGCTGGAGGACTGGACCATGTTCAGCTTGGCTCCATCCTGTGTTCATATGACATTGAGCACATCACCTACCCTCTCTTTGGGCTTGGGTGATTAGGACTCGGTGGAGATACCTGCCCTTTTCCCAGTGGTGTGAGATGTGGAAGGCAGATGTGGTGTATATTCAAATAACCAAGTTTTTTTTTTAAATTAACCAACTTTAAAAACGTGCTTACCGTGACCCCGTTGTAGTGCCTTCTTTCTATCGTTGTGTTTTTGTTCGTGGGTTTCCTTTTTTCACTTTGCTGGTTTGAAATAGCCAAAAAATAAAGCAATTAGCTTAAGACATTGCTAGCTGCTCAAAGAACTCAGTCAGTGACATGGGCACATAGCAAAGGCACAAAAAGCGTGTTTTGTCATGTGTGCACTTTGCTAGTGTTCCTCCAGGGTCAGGGTTTGGTGGTGGTGGTGGTGGTGGTGGTGGTGGTGGTGGTGGTGGGTATGTGTGTGTTAGGAAATAGTTCCTGCGCCTTCCTATTGGACTCAGTGCTGGGGAGTGCGGTTGGGCTGTTTTTCAGTACAGCCTTTGACTTGGGTAAGGACATTAAGGCCCTTAATGTCCCCATAAACAGTAAAATACCTGGTGCTTATAAGACCCACGTGAAGACTTAATTCGGTAGATATTTTTGAACTCATGCCATCTATAAGAGTTCCATTTTTAACGGCCACTTGTGGTTTGTGGCACTTGGTAATATGTTAGCTAGCCTAAGGCTCTGCCCCCGCCCCTGCCCCCCAGTAATAAGATGCGCTGGCAGATGTATCTTGAAGAGATGTAGAGCCCACAGGAGGACCATGGAAGGTGTTTCATGAGCATTGTTAGCTTCAGTGTTTACTCAACCTTGCCTTGTCCTTTTAATTTACATTTTAAAGGAAAAGCAGTTGATTGCCCCATTGAATTGTGTTTGCTAGTTTTATGATTGGAAACATCTTAGAGAAACTTCTTGGTGTCTCCTCATAGTGACCCTATATAGGTATTTGGGAGGCTCCCAAGGAGCATAGGCACAGTTCTCTACCCTGACCCACCCCACCCCAGGTGGACTTGGAAAGGGTTAGAAATCTGCACAGTGCAGCAGTGGAACCCCAGGGAGGCAGGTTCCAGCTGCATCTTGCTGGGTGAGCAGGCATTTGCCTCTGCCGGAAGGGGCAGGGTTGAAGAAAGAACTAGAACAGTGATTGGCAACACTGGGAAAATTTTAGTGATCCAATAAACAATTCTTTTTTTGTTTTGTTTTGTTTGTTTTTTGGGCATCACTGTTCTCCGGTGGTGGGAGTAGGAGGCCCAGCCCCACTGCTGGAATTGAACCTCCGTCCCAGTGGGCCGCAGTCCCGCGCACAACCACTACGCCACCGGGGCTCAGCCCCCAATAAACAATTCTTAATTATGATGATCAGTAGGTATTCTTGCCAACGAATTAAAGTGGGTGCTTTTTTTTTTTTAATTTTTTTTTTGAGGGGGGGTCATCACTGCTCTCCGGCGGTGGGAGTAGGAGGCCCAGCTCCACTGCTGGAATTGAACCTCTGTCCCAGTGGGCCGCAGTCCCGCACACAACCACTACGCCACCGGGGCTCAGCCCAAAGTGGGTGCTTTTGATTTACAGCAATGGCCGGTGGTAGAGAGCGATTGCTGCGCCATGGTGCTTTTGATTTTGTGCAACAGCCATCCGCAGCCGGCTGTCGGTGACTGCCTTCTCCGAGCCGAGCTGAACAAACTGAACAGCAATCTGCGTAGTTTGACGTGAATGAGATAGATCTCCTTGGACTTGTCTGTGGGTGAAAGTCCTGACATGGACCAGGTTGCAAGGCTTGCAGTAGCTGCTTGTTACGGAGCTATTAGTTCTCCAGTTATTCTCATGAAGAGTTGTGTGTACGTTCACCAATGTTGGGTACTATGAAAGGTAGTTCAAGAATTCATTAAATTCGAAAATGGAAATGTTTTTGATTTGAAGAAAAAAGATTTTCTGTCACAACCGATGGCGCTCCAGCCATGTTACGAAAACATGCTGGCTTTGAAACCTATTGCAGAGGTAATTCTACTGTAGAATTCATAAAGAAAACTTATATGCAACAGTCAAATGAAGCGATGAGCACAGTGATTAAAATTGCTAACGCAATTGCAGCTCGTTCTGCCTTGAATCACAGAAAATTCAAGACATTTTTAGAAGAAGTTGAATGTGAACATAGTGATCTATTAATGCATGCTGAAGTTCGCTGGTTGAGTTCAGTGGAGATGTTCTAAATCGCTTTGTGGAATGCATTCATGTAATTGAAATATTTGTGAATGAAATTGGTGAAAGTTTCCCTCAGCTCAAAGATAAAAATTGGCTTCTTAAGATAAAATTCTTAGCAGATATTACTAATCATTTCAATGATTTAAATTTGCACTCACAGGGCAAAGAACAGACCATTCTCAAACTTCATGAAGAATGGAAAAGATTTTGTTGTAAGATAGTTCTATTCCAGGGCTGAGCCCCGGTGGCGTAGTGGTTGTGCACAGAACTGCAGGCCACTGGGTTGGAGGTTCAAATCCAGCAGCAAGGCTGGGCCTCCTACTCCCACCACCGAGGGCAGTGATGCCCCCCAAAATTAAAAAAAAAAAAAAAAAGATAGTTCTATTCCAGGGTGACTTAGTGAAACAAACATTTAGATATTTTCTTTTAGAAAAAACTCATAAAGAACTTACAAATGCAGAAGTAGATATGCTTAAAACTTACACAGAATTTGAAACCCGATTTCAGAACTTTAAAGCCCGTGGTCCTGTGTTCAGTTTTATAATAAAGCCTGATGAAATGGAGGACAATGTGTTGGACCTGCAATATTTCAATTTCCTTGAAATTGAGAATCTGGATATGGAGTTAATTGACTTAAAAAACTCAGCAATATGGACAAACAAATTCAAGGCTTCAAGAAGACAACTTGAAGTCACTGATGAAAATCACATAAGCATGTTAGCTACATGTTGGGTATTACTTCCTGGCCAAGTTTTCGTCCATAAAGAAAATTGGTTTCACTTTACTATCAGCTTTTGGGTCCAGCTAGTCCTATGAACAGGTATTTTTCCAAATGAAATTCATTCTCAGTTCATCGCGAAACAGGTTAATGAAAAATTCAGAATCACATGTTCTTTTAAAAGCAACGAATTAGCACCCAGATATCTCAAACCTTACAAGGATAATGAGACATCAAGGATGCCAGTAAAATGATTAAATGTTCTTTTTTTTCCCTCCCTTTTGGGCATCACTGCTCTCCGGTGGTGGGAGTAGGAGGCCCAGCCCCACTGCTGGAATTGAACCTCCGTCCCAGTGGGCCGCAGTCCCGTGCACAACCACTGCGCCACCGGGGCTCAGCCCGATTAAATGTTCTTGATCAAATAGAGGTTCATTTTATTTACATGGTGTGTACTTTTTTTTGCTAACATTCTATAATTTCTTTCAACTTGTAAATATAGATTTGATGATAATAAATTTGTAATTCTAATGTATATTGGATTATCCCATCTGTATAATGTCTTTATTTCTTGTATTCTAAGATGATGCATAATCTACAATAGAAGTGATGTGATCCCCACCAGCAAAATTTTTTGCGAAAAACAATAGAAAAATGACCCACTTGGAAAAAACCTTGCTGACCACTGAGCTAGAAGGTAGCAGAAGGGGTGGGGTATGTGCATCTTAGGGTTATCTCTGTGTATGAAAAGTGGCAAAGTGCTGTTTCAAAAGGAAACATTTCATTTATACAAGTACTAAAGTTAATCACCTAAGGAAAAGACTAGATAAATAATGGTACATAAATTTGAATGCTTGGTTGCTGAACCCTGGCGGTGTAGTGGTTGTGCGTGGGACTTCAGCCTGCTGGGCTGGAGATTCAAATCCAGCAGCAACTCTCCAGGAGCAAGGCTGGGTCTCTTACTCCCATCACCAGGGCAGTGATAGTCCCCTCCCCCCCGAAAAAAATTGTGAATGCTTGGCTTTGGTAAATCCTAAAGTGACGGTGACGTTAGCTTCCAAAAATATTACAGAATAGAAACTAGCAGTATGCCATACATAGTAAATGTAATATTGGTTCTTCTGAGTCTGCATTGTGGTCTGAAAGTGTGAGTGTAAATGACCTTGAAGGTAGTTTCCAACTCTTGAGTTTTGCTTTGTTGATTGAGCACACACTGAGTGGCTGCTGGGTGCCAGGCCCGAGCTGGTGTACGGGTATGTGGAAGCAGATAACACCCACAGCGGATGTAAAGGAACTCGTTATCTGCTTTGAGAAAGCAAAGTTGTGTATTTATTTACTTTTGTGGTAAACATCGTAGGTAATAGGGAGCCCCAATGACGCAGTGGGCCAAGCACCAGGCTGCAAACCACACGAACTCACCGGCAGCTCCTCCAGGGGAATACTGACAGCCTGGGAAACCCAGGGAGCGGTTTGATTCCGTCCTCCACTGTGAGTTGGAACTGACTAGACGGCTGGTTGTGAGTCTGTTGGTGTTCTGAGTATGCAGGTGACAGAACCCACACCATTCCTGTCATCTGCACACGCTCAATCCTGAGACATGATAGTCATCATGATGATCGACCAACCATCCATAAACGGTCTCTGCACATTCGTTTATTCCATTGTGGTCAAGATGGATCGCACGATATTTGGCCGTTTGTGACTGAGAGAAAGTAATTTTTGTAAGTAAATACTTGCTGTTTTTTCCCCATTGATCCCAGATCTCTTGAGATTGGGATATACTGTGGATAGGCAGCAGGTGCGAAGTGCTGGTTGGTTCTCCATCATTGCTCTTCAGTCACCACCTCAGTTATGTGTGTTGTTGGTACTAAAAGTGTACTTAGAATTGTTGTGAAAAAGAGTCTCCCGAAGTGTCCAACGTAGGGTTGTTATTGAGAACACAAAGGTACGGTGACCATCCACGGTGTGTATCTCACATCCAAGAAGCCCACTTCCATGCCTGACAAAGTCCGAGTGGCCTGGAGGTGTGGTTATGCTGGAGGTGAGCCAGCTGAGGAGCTTTTAGTGGTTAGCAAGCTAGGAAGCCTCTAGCAGAGGTTCTCATCCTGTGTGTTGCCACCCCTTTGGGGGTTGAATGACCCTTTCACAGGGTTCACCTAAGAAAACATTTCTTAGGAACCAAGACACTGCTCCTCTGTCTGCCTCCAGGCAGGTCCGCCGACGTGCAGATATTCCCACATATGAGTACCTGGCACGAAGACTGTTACCCATGTTAGACCATGCTTCGAGACACAATTTCATTGATTTGTCATTAGAAGTAAATGCTTAATGATACATAATTACCTAACTGTTTTTGTGATCAATCACTATACTTACATTACGATTCGTAACAGCAAAAGTACAGTCATGAAGTAGCATTCAAAATAATTTTATGGTTGGCTGTCATTACAACATGAGGTACTGTATTAAAGGGTCACAGTATTAGGAAAGTTAAGAGCCACTGCTTTATAGGCAGGCATTAGGGTCCTGGTCAAGTGGGAGTGAGGTCATGTCCTCACCTGGACAGCTCACCTTTCAGCCCCTCATCCTGGCACTTTCCACTGGCACCACAGGGGATCCTGGATGGCCGGGAGGAAGGAGGTGCTTGACCAGGGCATGTGGCTCTGGAGAGTAGGGTAAAGGCACCCCCTGTGTGAAAACACAGCTCTGACCTCAACCGGAATCCTTATCTGAGAACAGGGCTGTGCTGCCTGACTGGCTCCTGACTCCAGACCAAGCAGGAACCCTCTCATTCCCCCACCCCCTTGCCTCCCCCAGAGAGAAGATTTACCCCCAGAGGTCTTTCAGCAGCTCCTCCTCCCTGCATGCCTCTGGCTAGCTGGTGGTGGGAGTAGGAGGCCCAGCCTTTGCTACTGTGGAGCCACGGCTGGAATTGAACCTCCGTCCCAGTGGGCCGCAGTCCCGCGCACAACCACGACGCCACCGGGGCTCTGCCCTGTTGCAGCTTTTGAAGAAAGAATCTATCCATCATGTTGTCATGTAGCCCATTCTTGAAATGCAGTTAGAAAGAAACCTTTTTAAAAAATGACTATTAAAAAAAACCCCCAACGACTGTAAACTTGTTACAAGTATTGTGGATCCTTCTCAAAACATGATTTTTTTTTAATGTCCTTTGCTGCTCCCTTGTTCACGAATAAACACCAGGCCAAAGCCTTTTTATTTCTTATCAACCCTCTTTAGGCCTTTCCATGTTAAATATGTGGTTCCTATGCTCCGTGAAACAGCTCTGAGGGTCTCACTCGGGCCAGACGTGCTTATGCTGTCTGCAAGGCTAGTACTGCTTGCTCTTGCAGTTGGAACAGCCTGTCTAGCACAGAGGGCGGGCCTGGATGGTTCTGTGCAGGGTCAGCACAGGTACAGGCATGGTTAGGGTTAGGGTTGGGGAGACAGAGAGAGAGAGAGAGAGAGAGAGAGAGAGAGAGAGAGAGAGAGAGAGAGAGTTGTGTGTGTGTACGTGTGTGTGTAGCACCTTGGAGGCACGAGGAGCTCGTTTCAGGGACAGAAGTTCTTCAGGGGTCAGGGAGCTCTGATAGTCTGCACCTCTGTCTTCATTGACATTCTTGCCAGTGTCCTCCCATCTCTGGGAGCCAAAGAGGTAGTGGGCTTGCTGGCTCAGCCTTGTGTAGGTGGTCAGCAAAGAGAGCCTAAATGAGGCTTATGTATCACATACTTGACTGACTCTGGCTGCACTGCTTTCTTCTGTGACAAATGAGATGAATATGGCTGTCAAGCTATGCGTGACCAGCAAGCATGGGTCCAGAATACAGACTGCCTGGGCTTTGGCAGGTGGACAGGTGCCAGTCTTTCTGCACTTGTTTCCTTATGTGAAGTGGGCATGGGAGTCAGACCTCTGTTGTTTCCTTATGTGAAGTGGGCATGGGAGTCAGACCTCTGGAGGAGAAAGCAGGGGGCTGGTACCACATCCATGTTGTCCCCTCTGCTCACAGACTGGCAGCTGACTGCCCATCTCAACAGCTTGGGTTTAGACTGACTTTCCTTTCGTAGTAAGATCTTCCTTCTGTGGGGAGGAATCTGCCATTAAGAGCCAGCTCTAGCTTTTTTCTTTTCCTGGGAGAGATTGGAGAGGTTAATTGAGATCCTTGAAGTACATACACCCACCCACTCTTGTGCCATTGGGTCATATGAGGGCATGTGAGGCAGGAGTGTTGTGAGGAGGGTGGGACAGGGTGTGGAACAAGCAGTGTGAGCTCGTGGTTGCCAGTGGCAGATGGCCTAGAAGCCCTGTGTGCCTGGAGAGAAGAGGACGTTTGCACGCACAGCTCTGCTGCCCAGTACGAGTCTTCATGCACAGGAAGTGCAGATGAGCAGCCATTTCCAGATCATGACTCTGTTCCGATTAGGATTCGGGGAACATGTTTGTTGGTCTGCGTCACGACCTGTGTGTCCAACTCGGGACACATTTGTCTGCAGACTGCCTTCTGGTACCCAGGGTCTCCACAGAGTACTGGACTTAGTTTGCTTGTAATTTGAGAAAGTGCATAGCAGTATTTATCCCTTCTGAGTTTGGTTATTCTTTTAGGCAGGAGCATACACATTGTTTTCCTGCCTTGATAAAAACACCTGGGTGAGTTGTTGCTCCTTTTGGATTTGAGTGGCCTTCCAGTATTTAGACTCGGCATTGGTGAATTTGAATGTTCCACGAAAAATGTGCCCCCTCCTTCTGAATCTTGAGCATGTCCTGCCTATTGTGTCTCTGGGTAGTGCTGGCCAGTTGCTGGGGTGTCAGTCCATACACAGGCACACCTCTGTTCTCAGCAGAGTCACACACTTGACTCTTTGTCCCCTGCCACATGTGCAGACATGCCTTGTCACCTGTGCTTCTTACCTCACTTAACTCATTTGTGTATGTTTGTGTGTAAAACAAAAGTGTGTTCTTTTCTCTCTTCTGGACAGCGGTCCTAATACATTTCTTTGTCTTGCTCTCATCCTAGTTAAAAGGGGTGAACAGGTCTGGAACTCTACCCCGACCCCCCCACCCCCACACCAGGGGCGGGGGTGGGCGGTGGGGATGTCCCACTACAAATGAGTCAGTCAGGGAGGCAAGAGGTCGGCAGCTTCAACACAGCAGCTGGCTCTGTGCTGGAGAAGGAAAGCTCCCCTTCTCACTCACAGCGACCCTTCAGGATTGAGTGGAACTGTCCTGTGGGTCTCTTAGAATGTAACTCCTTTTCTTGTGAAGTGGGTGGGTGGTGCTTTTGAACCGCTGACCGTGTTGTTAGCAGCCCCGTAAAGGTTCACAGGGGCGGTTCTAGTCTGTCCTACATGATCGCTGGGAGTTGGTACTGACTTGATGGCAATGAGTGAATTCTGAGTCTTCACTTGACTGTCGATCTCAGACCCTATTTTTGTTGACTCGGATCACCTTAACTGGAAACACTCAACACTGGCCAGAGGAAGACATGAACTTGTTAAGGAAAGAGGCTGCCGATTCTGCTGTGCTCTGTGGCAATGGCAGTGAGCGAGTGGAGGAAGAGACAGGCAAGGTCATACTGTGGAAGTTAGGAGGTGAAGACTGCCGAACAGGGTGGTGGTGCTGGAGGGGTGGGGATATGTGAGGGAAGCTCTCCCTGAGTGCTTGTGACCGGGGCAAGGGGTGGGTGTTCAGCAGCACCTGCCGCCCTGCCCTCAGATCATCCAGAGGAGGAGCCCCAGGGGAGTAAAGGCACTTCCGAGTGGTACAGACCAGCTGAATGGCAGGACATTAATTTTGACTGGTGCACGGGCTTACGTACCCTTCATTCTAATCTCTGTGTCTCTGTGTGGCTGGGAGTGATTGCAGAGACTGTTACTCGAGAGAAGTTTGGAGAATTTTCCTTATTCAGTATTGCATTTGAGCACATTTTCCTTAGAAGCTCATCTCTCACAGCAGGTCATTTCGTCGGTCCGTCGGTCGGTCGGTCGGTCGGTCGGTCCGTCCGTCCGTCCGTCCGTCCTCCCTCCCTCCAGGGGAGATCGCGAATGCAGTTCCCCACTACCACAAATTATGCAATCAAGTTTCCCACATTTGGGGAAATCGCAGGGGTGAGCACATCCGGAGTGCAATGGATTATCTTGGCTCTGGGAAAACCACCTTCGTGATCATGGCATCTCCCCCAACAGGTCATTTTCTGAGCCATGGTTCCAGAGTGTTAGTTGAGTAAGAAATACTCTATCACTTCACCTCATGATTAGTGTTAAAGTTAGAAGGTGTGTAGAATATGGAAATTAATCCTTAGTGATAAAAATGTGGAAATTAGCCTCTTTTTAAAGGTTTAGCTATAACATCAGTGGGTGTGACCCACTGGTAAGTCTCACAGAGTGGCAGCCAGAGGCCCTGGGACTGCTCTTGACTGCCTGCGATGTTGTGTCATAGTTTGGGTGTGTCCTTTGTGACTCCTCTGTGTTTTGTGCTCACTGGATACACTGAGGAAGTTCAGGCCTGGCCAACCCTTTGCATATTGGCGAGCGAATGTTATTTCTTAAGCATCTTTGACACAACCGGTTTGGATAGGTGATCTTGTTTTCTTCCAATGCATGAATTTTAATTTCTCGACATTTAATGTGGAGTTGCTCAACATGGAATTCATTGCTTTAATGTCTGCCAAAGAGTGGACCAGTCAGCTGATCCTGCATGATTTTAGGAAGGCCTTTTGCAAAGAGAAGTTGGGGGACTGGCATACTAGCAACTTGGGGGTGGTCACCATGGCAGAGGTGGGCAGGGTGACTCTGCCTGACCTGCTTCCTGTTGTAAAGTGGACCTCATTACTTAGCACCAAGTGTTCACATTTTTGGAGGAATTCTTATTTGAATAATTGATTAAAGAAATAAAGACTTTGCACTTGCTCTTGGACAGCACTGAATGTATCCTGACATTAGATTAGTAATACCTTAGCGTTCATGTAATCAGACTCGTTATAGGAATTTCTCTGGTGTCTCCAGGATGAAATTCACATGAACATTTTAGGGCTTTCTCCTGGGCATTTTTACACATACATAGCACAACACAGGGTACTTACTTTTTTTTTTTTTTTTTTAACTTTAAACAAAAGTCTGAGTTCTCTTCATTTGCTTCAACCTACCAGTCTTGATAGTTTTGTACACACCCCTGCCCGCTCACCTCAGCCACACACACACACACACACACACACACACCTGTGTGTGTGTTATCGATGCTCCCAAGGACTTGAGGAGGACCCTGCAGAGGGATCACATAGCTCGGTGGCGGCACTCATGTCTCCCAGACTACCCCCGCACCGAATGTACTCCGACCTTCTGGGAGCACACAATTCTATTTCATGTGCTGGAGATGGAACCTGTGGATGTGTGATGCGTTCTGTAGTTTCCTTGAAGACTGGCTCAGTGCCTTCATGGTGTGATGTGGAAAGCCACAGGCTGTTGACTGCTTTACTCTGAGGGGCTGGAACTGAAAACCAGGCTCATAGAGGGTAATTTCCAGCACAGACTTTGTGTTTGCTGAGCATGGTTCCTGGCTCAACTGCGTGGGTAGTGCAGGAGTAGGCAGTGTTTCATTTTGTTGTAAAGTAGCTGTGGGTTCAGCAGACTGGATGTCACCTACCACCGTTACAAATGTTACAGGAAGGCCGTGGTGGCCCAGGGCTAGAACTCTCCCCACCCACAAGGGAGGGTCCAGGATCGGTTAGCAACCACCACAGTCCAACAGTGGAGACATTGTACTGGAAGACTTCAAAAAAAATGTGTGGGAAATGAAATGAAATGATGGAATTCCTCTCCAACCATTTTGAGACCCCCCTCATTTGTTGCCACGATGCTCAGCAGGTTGGAGAGGAGCTTTCAGAGGAGGATGAGAGGCCTGGTCATTTATTTCTGTGGGTCCTCTGGTCTGATCCTGCTGTTTGTGCACAGACCTGGGAGGTGATTGCCAGCACAGCAAGCTATGGGCTAGGCAGTGGTTCTCAACTTGTGGGTTGCAACCCCTTTGGAGGGGTCGAACGACCCTTTCACAGGGGTTGCCTGATTCATAACAGTAGCAAAATTAGAGTGATGAAATAGCAATGAAGATAATTTTATGTGTGTGTGTGTGTGTGTGATCACAGCATGAAGAACTGTATGAGTGGATTGAGGCATTAGTAAGATTGAGAACCACTGGGCTCAGCCTTTTTTGGAGCAGCTCAGCCTGTGCTTCCTGCTCCCAGGAGGGCCTGTGAGTTTGCAGACTGCCTTGCCCACCGAGACTTTCCCCTCTGGGTTTCTGCAGCATCTCACACCTATTGCAGTTCAAATAGATTTCTCACTGGCTTCCCGAAATCAGTGTTTTATGGGGAGAATTTGGACTCGTTCTTTTTTCCCCTTTAAGTACTTTTTAGCCCTAAAAGAATATATTTAATTGTTTTCTCCTTAGGAGCAAACCAATATACAGTGTTGTTTCCCTTTATATTTTGTGTAATCAGAGGTTATATGTTTGTGCTCATGACTCATAAATCGAGCTATTTATACCTAAACATGGTGCATCTTTCCAATAAACAAATAAAGCCCGTGTTTACCTAGGAAGATGGGACTTATTTGAACCTTCAATGTTCTGAGTAGAAGGGTTTTATTACGAGTATGCAGACACATTTTGAACAGCACAGGTCCTCCATTGGGGCACTCCTTTTCACTTAACTGGAGAAATGTACTTATATTTGGTAAATGCCAGCTGAGTCCTTTTATTTTTAAGGGGCTGCTAGCTTCTTCTACTCTTAGGACTTTCTGTCACAGGGCCATGACCCACTCGGTCTGATTGGAGATGTTTTCCTTATCCAGAGACCACAGAGAGAGCTGCCTGTGCATTAGAAGTGGAGGTGGGTGCGCGCGCGCGCGCGTGTGTGGTGTAGGCATTTACATTAAAGCACTAAATCTGTAGCATAGGTTTTTGTATCTTGTGTGAAAAAAGCAAGTGATTGTTTATATTTTCTCATGTGGACAATTACCATGGAATAGACTAACCCAGGATGACCTATGTGTGTCTCGGTGTAGGACCGTGCACCTCAAAGGACCGTGCTTTTCTAGAAGTCTTTTCTCCCCAGGCATATTTAACCTTGCATTTAACAGTCACACATGCTAACTAACCATTTACGCCATTGCTAGCGTTCTGTGACTCCTCTGGTTGCAGTGCAGGGGCTACCAGAAATCAGCTATGCCTGGTGGAGCTTTGTCCTCTTGTCAGCCCATTGGCTAACCAGTCTGTCCTTGTGACACTGACCCTCTCCTGTAATTGTGTATTCCAACTGGTGATTACTGAAATCTAGAAATGGGACAGACTTTCCTATTATGTATCCAAGAACTTCTATTTCTTTTTGTTTGTTTGTTTGTTTTTTGGGGGGCATCACTGCCCTCTGGTGGTCGTGGGCGCTACCCAGCGTGGCTCCTGAGAGCCGCTGCTGGATTTGAACCACCAAGCCCGTGGGCCACAGTCCTGCACTCAACCTTTTATGCCACCGGTGTCCGTCCAAGCTTGTATTTCTATGGATGGGAAAACTAAGACTTTCACAGGCTGTTCGTCCTTTTCCATGGTCACCTCGCTGCTAACATGGCGCTCAGACCCTGCTCTGAATCGCTTGCACGCACTGCCCTTCTTCATGAAATTAAACCTGACTACAGTTTGTAGGGTGGGCGTGAGAGGTAAACTGCAGGTAGGTTAGGGATACAGGTTGATTCTAGTGGCATTAGGAGCACTGTCGAGCCAGAGGGAAATGAAAAGAAACAGAGAAACCAAGTGGAGGTGGAGGTGGCTTAGGGTTAGACATCCAGCCTCCACTCTCAGGAATAGGAGAGACAAGATCAGTAGGCTGAGACCGGGTCTGTGGGCTCTTCTTAACCATTTGCCAAGGCACATGTTCCGCCTCTTTGCTGGTCACATACTTTGTAGTGATCACAGAATTTCACGCTGCTTACTTTGTCTTGCTGGCATTGAGTTCCCCTCTGTCTGCCTCTGGATGCTTCAGTATATATACATTATTAAGTGCAATGGCAAAACTGACCAGTCCCCTTGTTAGATGTTCACGCCCCATATTTTTATGGTCCTACTGTGACAATAGGTCCAGGCACTTACTTGCATTATTAGCAAGCTGTCATTGCTATACTACAAACACCTCCCACCCAGTCATTTTAGGAGTCTTTCTGGCCTCCTTGAGCTGCTAAATTGCAAGATCCTAAGCTTGAAATCACAAGCTGCTCCGTGGGAGGGGGAGTAAGACAACACTTTCTACTCTTTTAAAGAGTTACAGTCCGGGAACCAATTGCAGGGATCTACATGTAACTTCCTCCCTTGGGTATGGGCAATAGGAAAGTGGATAAAGGGACACGTCGGACAGTGTACAATATGATAGAGTAATGATCATTTGTAAATTAAGGGTTCATGAAATATGAGGAGCTGATACCAAGGACCTGGTAGAAGGAGGATGTTTGGAGAATGATGATGGCAACAAATGTACAAATGTGGTCTGCATATAATGGAATGTGTGTGTTGATCGTGATGAGTTGTATGAGCCCCCGATAAAATGATTTAATAAAAATGAGAGATGTAAGAACCCCCCAATAAAAGTATTAATAAGAAGAAAAAAGTTACAGTTTTAGAAACTCAAAGGAACAGCTCTTCCGTGCTATATGGGGCTGCCTTGAGTCAGCATCTACATGATGGCAGTGATTAAAAATTTTTTTTTTTTTAACCGAGTTCTTTGGAGGGAGCTACAAGATTATGCCGAGAAAAGTTCGAATGGCGGGATCATGAAACTGTCTTGGATGAGTTGAGTTAGTTAAGCCAGGTGGATATGCCTGGTGAAGAAGCCTCATAAGAATTGGATCTCAAGAGGGAGACCAGCTTTGAGGGAGAAGATAGGAGGGGTTATTTGATCAAAAATAAATGAAACACCTACTGGGGTGTGTGTGTCCGGGGGTGGGGGGTGGGGGAGGGCCTTCCAGGGCAAGGAGGGGTGGGTGGGAAGCATGTGCAGAAAGAGGAAGTGAGTATGGAGAAGAGTTAAGCTGGAGGAGGGCAAGGGTGGATATTTTCGGAATTCAGACCATTGGAAGCTCACATTGATTTTTCTCTTACTCTTTGACACTAAACTATGTGAATACCAGCTTTGATCCATGAAATCAGAGTCATGCTCTCACTGCCCTATCTATAAAGGGTTGTTACTTCATTTTCTTGGTCAAATAGCAAGTACTTGTCCTGTGTTTTTATTTTTTAGGCATCACTGCCCTCTGGTGGGAGTGGGAGGCCCAGCCTTGCTCCTAGAGAGCTGCTGCTGGATTTGAACTGCCAAGCCAGTGGTTCGCAGTCCCGCACGCAAACATTATGCCACCGGGGCTCAGCCTCTCCTGTGTTTTTAAAACCTTCAAAGAATTAGGGATAGGAGAGGTTCATAATTTACGAAGGACAGCTCTCTTACTCAAGGCTTGGGACACCTAGTGGCATAATGGGTTATGCACCAGGCTGCTAACTGTAAAGGCCAGCAGTTTGAAACCACCAGCTGCTCTTTTAGGAGAAAGATGAGTAGAATTATAGTTTCTGAAACTCATGGGCAGTTCCTTGTCCTATAGGGTCTCCACGAGTTGGGATTGCCAGTAAGCAGTGAGTGAATTTTCTGAGAGTTGAGATTACATTTTTCCATCATAATGAAAATTATGGCAAACAAATTGTATTGCTATAAAATAATTTAAAATTTCTATTAAATGTCAAAATGTGAAGCTGTTGTTTCTCAATGCATGTATGTCTTAGCACACTTTTTTCCCCTAAAGCACACTCTTTAAATTGTGAATTAGGTGGGATGATTACATGTTAGATCATTATTTTTGCAACTTATGAAACCTCCTAGTGAATTGGCCTATTCTCCACCTCTCACTTGTCAGATCCTGTCTCCCCCTGCGCGCCAGTTAACACTGGTCCTTCCTTCATCCCAGTGTTTCCTAAAACACTGGGTGGGGGGAACAGGTGTTTAAATGATCCTAGGGCAGTGGGTTATCTGTCTTTTACTTACTGAGGTGTTGTAGAGACGAGTCCCCTGCCTTATAGGCAATTGCCAAACAACCCCCCTCCCCCCTAGTCTGCAACTCTTGCCTTCTGTTATGTGTTTATGCTTATGTATTAGGATCCATACGTTTGCCTGTTTGTTTTTTTTAGTTTTTCCACCAGTGATCCTTAGTAGTTCTGTGTTTTATATTTAGGTCTCTCTTGAGTTCTTTTTTGTATGATTTGAAGTATGGGCTATGTTTTACTTTTCTGCAAATCCAATTCTGCCAGTACCATTTGTTGAAGAGAGACTATCTCTTTCCCATTTAATTCTAAAAGTGCATGATCAGGATTGTAGGGTGGACAGGGTATGCCTCTGCGTGAAATAGGTTCGGACAGCCCTAAATACCTTGTGGATGTTGTTTATTTTCTAAACAGTGGCTGTGTTCTTGGATGAATTCTTACAGAGACTGGGGGGAAGTTGTTTTAGTTTTACCAATCGTGGTTATTCTTGGTCTATCATGAACTACTCAGAGCTTCTCTACTTTAGAATTTATTTATTTGTTTTAAAGTGTGGTCGATAGCCATGTATTTAGTTCAGGACTTTATTCACCTACAATGAGTCGTAAGACGTACCATGATTGAACCCTTTGTAGGGACTGCTCAACCTACAATTGCCTAGCTTTCTGATTCTCTGTCATGATTATCTAAGGTCATGATAATGATTTTATTTTTTGGGGGGGGGGGTGCCGCATCACTGCTCTCTGGTGGTGGGAGTAGGAGGCCCAGCCCCACTGCTGAAATTGAACCTCTGCCCCAGTGGGCCGCAGTCCCGCGCACAACCACTACGCCACCGGGGCTCAGCCTGATAATGATTTTATTAAAGCAAAGGTGTTGTGACATTGGCTTGGCTCGGCAAGCGCCCTGCACCCCTTGTCAGTGTTGATCATGGTTTTATCTTTGACATCTGAAGAGGTGGACCTCAAGAACTGATCTGCTTCCATTGCAGCAAGGAGGCTGTTCTGCTTTACAGAGCTGGCCTTTTTTTCCAAAGTGGGAAGTGGCCATCAGCACATTCTTTCCTGGCACTCCTGGGAGGGAGGTGTCAATATGCAGACCTCACTCTGCAACAGCTGGAGTTGAAAATTGTGTAGTTGACACATGTGTCCAGTGTTATTACCAGAAATCCAAGGTGATTTAGGCATGGAGAGCATGGTCAGGATATTGAATTAAGTACAGAAATTGGCATAAAAAGACATTTTCTTGAGTGGGACATTTGAAAACACATTCATTTGTGAAGAGATGGTGCCCGTGGGTTTCCAAGTTGATGCCGGGCTCGTCGCAACAGGCATTCATGTCTCTCCCATGAGTCACCTACACCCATGGGACACACCTGTCAGAGCAGTTTGCCCAGCCCCTTACCTCAGGCGTGCTCCCAGGCCTGCATCATGCTTTCCGGTGCGTGCTAGAAAGATATATCAGACTCCTGGTTGCAACGATCTTTTGACATATACCTTAAGACTCCAAGTGTTTGAGTCCTGCTCCTCTAGACTCTGACTCTACGGTACACAAGCTGTAGGTCTTGCCCTTCAAAGCAGGCTGTGGGGCACAGAAGATGCTGGGGTACACTCCACCCATCTGCTGTTCACATGGTGTCTTTTGCTGAACAGCCACGCAGAACCACACAATTTGGTGGGAAGTGTTTCAAGCCCGTGGGATTGGGGTTCCACTGGAAGCAGGAGCAAGCCTGCTGGCAGGAGGTGAAGGACTTAGGGTTGCAGGTGACAAGAGTTCTCGTCTCAGCTCCATTCCGGTTTCAGGGCTTCCCAGCCTCCTCATTTTTAGGTACTTTTCAATTGTAAGGGAAAAGCAATAACAACAACTAAGTCTGTGAAATACTGTCCAAAACCGTGTTATTGGGTGGGATGGGGGAATCATGTCATGATCCCACCCCAGAAGAGTGCGTGCGTGTGTGCGTGCGTGCAGGGCTAACTAGTGTACAATGATGGGTGACTTCTAGAACCAAGGTTCAAGTCTTGCACACAACCTCCTCCCTTCCAGGTCTGTTAGCAGCCTGGGCCCATGGGCGGGCCAGTCGATGGAACAAGCAGTGGGTGTGAACACTTGTCTCATCACCCAAGCTGGGGGTTTGGATACTTGGAGGCCAGTGCGCCCACTGTCTGTATTTCTCCTCCCAGACATTGTGGCTAAAGAAATGGATTGTAAGCGTGACTCGTCTCAGACACTTCCCACAGCTGTTTTCCAAGTGCTGTTTGACTTTGCCCTTCTCTGTCTGGGGTCCGGGGGTGCCGGGAGTTATGGTGGTGGTGCCTGGGGCCTTTTTTCCTCCAGCTTCTGCTACTTCAGGGTCAGGTAGAGCCTCTGCAGCAGACACTCCGCAGTGAGTCTCACCCTCTTCTGTACCAGTAGGGTACAGTGCTGGGATATTTCATTGGGGCTAGGAAGGTGGAGAAATAGTCGCCTGTACCGTGGCTGTACTGGCAGGTATACTCCGTGCTGCGAGGAAGGACTGACTGAAGAAGAGAGAGAGAGGACACTGTTCAGAGGAGTATGCTGATTGGGAGCGGAGGTGGGAAGAACCCCTGAGAGACAAACTCAGCCCCGCCGTGGTTGGCTGGCCTGACTGAATTTGGAGGGCTTGCCTCACTTCCTTATTCTTGCTGTCTAAATTAAGATGGTCTGTGAATGGCATTTAAAGTGAATTTTCATTTGTTTCAAAGAAAAATTGTTAAGTTCAATGGATCAAAGGGACAGACGTGCTCAGAGGCTAAAGGTAGAGTTTGATCATGAGTGTGCTCTGTTAATGCTCTGTTAATTATACAGCTGCATGGGCTTTGATGGCTCGGATTTCCTCATGCTAATCAGGCTTCCAGCAAGTAACTGGCCCAACCCTCAGTGTCCAGCTCAGTCTCCGCCCTCTGGAGCCTCTAAGACACATTCCAGCAAGGGGAGGGGTGCCTGGGAAAGCCTTTCTGAGTATAATAGGGGCCCTGGGAGTTGGATTTGTTCCTTGTCAGAGGAACAATACATGTCCGCTCTAGAAAATGTGATAAAACACTGCAAACAATGCTGAAGACAAGAAAGACCAAGCCTGACCTGAAAAAGAAACGGACACGATCTCAGGTGGGCATTCTTCTGGGAAGAAGGAGTGCCCTCAGAGCACACCTTCAACTTGCTTTGAAGTCATTTGAAGAAGCTTGAACAGTGCATGGGAGAACACGTGGGGAAGTAGCTGTGGAGGTCTCAGGGATGTGCATGTGCAAAAGCTGAGTGTGCCCTCGGACTCCATTGGGCTCCCTTGAGAAATCTCCCAGTGGGTGTGCCCAGAACCATGACAAGCAACAAGTCTAGACTTAGGATGCCAGTTCTGTGTTCTCTCTGTCTCTCTGTCTCTCTCTCTGTCTCTCTGTCTCTCTCTCTCTACTGCGCATCATGCTGTCAGATATGGTGGGCTGTGTTACAATTTTGAAAAGTAATCTATCATTTGAATTCTATAGGCAACAGTGTCTTAACTGAGAGGTGAATCAGATTTGACAAATTCATTTCTCAGCAGTATAGGGAATAAGTCGATGTGTTATGTGTGACATAATGAAGTTGATATGACGTAGATAAGGAAATACTGAGATGCTGCTAAATTAAAGATTTGGGCAGTGACAGGCGAGAATTGTTTGGAAGTTGAGCTTGACCCAGTCTGAATACTGCCTTCTCGGGGCTCACAGAGAACACTTGGAAATAAAGTAGGAAACACCAAGAGCAGACTGGGCATGCCACATGCCTGTGAAGGACAAGCTCCTGTACTCTGTCAATAACAATTCATAGAGACCTTATAGGGCAGAGTAGAAGTGTTCCTTCTTGGGTTTTCAAGGCTATGGATTTCTTCAGGAGCAGAAAGCATGGTTTTTCTTCTCAAATTGGCTTGTGGGATTTGAAGGACTGACCTTTCTGTTAGCAGTTCAATGGATAATCAACCACACCACTGAGACTTTCTGTCTGTGGAGAGAAGAGGGTTATGTTCTATGGAGGTGCTTATTTGTGGGCTGTGAATGGAGAGCCGGGACTCAGAATTAATGTAAGTGGTTACAGCCTCAAAATGGGAGTCTTTTGCTGAAGGTAGCATTGTCGAGAAAACAAAACTTAAGGATTGGGTGGAGGAAGACAGACTCCTCTCACCCCCTTCCCCCTAAAAAAAAGGGGGAGGGGAAGAAAAAAAGACCCAGTAAGTGAAACACAGTGACCACCTGAGAGTGGGCAAGAGCAGTAAGGGGGAGAGGGAGTGGTCGTGGCTTAGTACTGCCCAGAGACCAAGCCTAGTTTGAAGCTCCTGATGGAGAGGGAGGTTACACTGCCTGGAGGTGGCACTATTGCTGTCGGGTGCTGTCCTGTCAGTTCCGACTCCCGACTCACAGGGACCCAATGTATAAAAACCCAAAGCATTGCCAAGTCCTGCTCTGCCCTCACAGTTCTTGTGTGAGCCAGTTGTTGGAGCCACTATGTCAACCCATCTCTTCGAGGGTCTTCCTCAGCCCCCTACCTTTTCAAGCATGATGTCTTTCTCTTTCTCCAGGGACTGGCCTCTTCTGACAGCATGTCCACTGTCATGCCCTAAGGAGCATTCTGGCTGTACTTTCAAGACAGATTAGTTTGTTCTTAGGTGGTCTGTGGTTCTTTTCTATATTCTTTGCCAGCTCTATAATCCAAATGCACTTGGAATTATGGACGTTCTTGAGGTATATGCAGTCTTTGTAATTGTCAGAGTGATGTGAACTCTGCGTTGGAGGTGGGGACACTGTCAATCTGTGGCTGGCATGCAGAGGGCACAAAAGGTCAAAATTTCACAATGGATGAATGTATGGATTGTGATAAGAGCTGGGTGAGCCCCCAATAAAAAGAAGGGGGGGGGGGAGGAAAGAGGAGGAAAGGAAACAGTGAAGCTTTCCCTCAGTGCTCTTGGAGCTTGGGCTAGTTTCAAACAGTAAAAAAAAAAACAAAAACCTCTATATTTGAAATGGGGAATATTCAAAATATTACATTATATTCTTTTTTTTGGGGGGGGAGGCATCACTGCCTCTGGTGGTCGTGGGCACTACTCAGTGCCGCTCCTGAGAGCTGCCGCTGGATTTGAACCACCAAGCCCGCAGGCTGCAGTCCTGCACTCAATCACTTACGCCACCGGGGCTCAGCCCAGCACACTATATTCTTGTTTTTTTTTTTTTTTTTTTATGCCCCACCGCCCTCAGGTGGTGGGAGTAGGAGGCGCAGCCTTTGCTCCTGGGAACTGGTATTGAACCTCCAACCCAGTGGGCCGCAGTCCCGTGCACAACCACTACGCCACTGGGGCTCAGCCCAGCACACTATATTCTTTTTTTATTTTTATTTTTATTTTTTTATTTTTTAGGCATCACTGCCCTCAGGTGGTGGGAGTAGGAGGCCCAGCCTTTGCTCCTGGGAGCCGGAACCGAACCTCCATCCCAGTGGGCCGCAGTCCCGCGCACAACCACTACGCCACCGGGGCTCAGCCCCAGCACACTATATTCTTAATAATTGTGCTTAAATATGTGAATAAGAAGAGCTGACTACCAAAAGAACATTTAAAGTCTATTAAAATAATAATAATAGTCTAGTGAACTAATAAGTGTTTAACAACAACAGCGAAAAATTTGAGTTTTATCTTAACTTTTGGGGCAAATTATTCCACCTTTCATCACTTCCTAAAGGTTCTGTAGGGGCGAGTCCATGTGTGGAAAGCCAGCAGCTATGGGCAGTGAGAGGGCAGTGGTGGGTGGCTTCCATGTGGTCACTCAGCAGGTACCTGCTTAACCACCCTTCTTCTGACACTGGGGATGTGCCAGCGAGATGTGTGTGTCTGGACCCAATTGTTGGGTTCATTATCTGTCAGGTTACACATGCCAGGGACAGTTTGCATTTGTTTATCTTCTAATAAGCATGCCCTGTCATATTGGGCTATGCAGGTAATTGCAGTTTTTACAAGCTTAATGTGTGTGGCAAGATTGTTGGTGTTATTTTCCCAACACTATGTGTCCTGTCTATTAGAGCTGTACACATGTTTATTTGGAAAACACTTTTTTGGAGGACAGGGTTTGAGCATATTTTCTCTGGTTTTGGTGAGGAGGGTGCCCACCTCGAAGCCGGAATTTCAGGCTTTTAACTTCCACTGACATTAGCTTGTGTTCCTTTTCAAACAAACGTGGGTCCCTGCTGGACACTCTTCTCTACCCCCGGGCTCTCTCAGCCCCGGGGAGGGAGTATACAGGGAATGAGGTTGAAGCGTTACTTTTCCGTTTCTTGAAGCGCTGCCGAATCATTTTGAGTGGAAGAGAGAAGCCCTACAGGGAGCGTTGGCTTCCTCACCCACATTTCGGCTTTCCATCAAAGGCCAACAAAGAACGCAAACTCCAACAGGCTCACACCGCGTGGCTCCAGAGCAGGGAAAGGACCCACAAAGCTTGATTATGGGAAAATCAGGTCAAGGCTGGAGACGTCGGTCATGCCCACTCAGACAGCAGATTGGATTTGGAAAAGTGGCGGGAGCAGGTGGGCAGGGAATCAGATCTGCCTGATTGATGTCTGTTGTCATCTCTCTGTGACAGACAGCTTTAACAGGTGAGGGAAAGCTGGTTCTGTGACTTTTATGTGTGGTTCTAGTTCAGTCTTAGATTTCATTTTGGGGAGATTATTAAACCTATAATAAAGAGCAACTTGAGTGCAGGTTGCACTCATTTTTTATTTCCTATTTCAAGAGAGATGATAGAATACTTAGAATTTGAGCCCTGCAGTCAGCCAGCTGGGAGCGGAGTACTGGCTTATCATGTGTTGTATGACCTTGTCCAAATCTCTACTTGCTCAGGGTCTTAGTTTCTCCATCTGGAAGATGTCAAACAAACCAAGACTTGGTGAAGGCGTGCCTCCTGACCCTGTCTTAAAGTTAACCAGGGGGACGGAAATTCAAACGCACATCAGCATTGCCCAAGACTGATTTCAGAGAGACTGGGTTTGATAATTCACTACATTGACCACACAGAACTCTTAAGACAATGCTCGTGATTAAAGGGTTAATAGGAAGCTTACAGGTTACATACATACACTCAGGACAAGTTTCTTCTCTGCCTTACCCAGAGTCTGGTCTGTCTCTCTGTTCTTCAGTCTCCTGGTCTGACTTTTCTGCCCAGCTCAGGCAATGCTCCAAAGAAAGCTCTTTGAGGACTGACTGCCTGAGAATGCCCAGAGAGCACTGCACTTAGCCGGAAGCCTCAGCCTGAAGGCACTGGACTCCAGCTTCCCCAGATCAGTGCCTGGAGGCAGCCCATCCCAGCAGCAAAGACTCCTTATCTAAAGGATTTGGCTTTCCTTGCTCTGTGGGCTACTCTGTCTCATGCTCTGGCTCCTGGTTCTGCTGCTCCACCGCCTCTTCTCTGGCATCATAGTGGTCTCCTGGCTTGGATCAAAGAGGTTCGATGTGGAGAGATCTCAAGGCTCAAAGGATTCACTCTGCCCTGACTTTTCTCTCTCCTGTTCTTGAGGTGCTCCTAGCATGCTTCTGAAGCATGCTGCCTTTATGCCCAGCAGGGTAGCAGTCTTCACAATGGATTTATATATTTGCATCTTCTCTCACCTTTTTAACCCACATACCGCAGGAAAACTCATCTGGTGAGATAAAAAGGCTATGGCTAGAGGAGCCATGTTTTTAAAGTTCATTGTACTGCAGATTGGCAATAATTTGTGTTTGTGTGTTTAGTTGTGGACAATCTTGTCACATTTGTAGGTTTCTGTACCCATCGCCATAAGGATCCCTCATCTGGCCCATTTAGAAGGGTCCTACCTGTACCCTTCTAGCTCTGTCTTCCAACCCATCCCTAAATCCTGAGAACCACTCACTTAGTTCCATTTTTACAACGTTGTCACTTCCAGAATGCACACGCGCACACATGTCGGTGCGCACACATTCCCTGCTGTTGAGTCGATTCTGACTCACTGCGACCCTGCGTCCTTACGGGACAAAATAGAGAGCGCTGTCCACGTTGATTTCTGAAGCTGGACGTTTTCAGAGAGTAGAGAACCTCACCTTTCTGCCTCGGAGTGCCTGGTGCTTTCAGACTGTTGACATTGAGGTTAGCAGTCCTATGCAGAACTAGTATGCCCCCAGGGCTCTGCCAGGGACTTTCAACCCCAAGATGTAACATTGGGACTCAAGTTTCTAGTGCAAAATCCCCAAGTTGTGTTATCAGTAGTTTATTCCTTTTAGCTGCAGAGTCCATGCTATGAATGGACCATCGTTTGCTTCAGGACATCAGGGCCAGTTCCAGTTTTTGGTGGTTAGAAATACAACAGTTTAAAAAAAAAAAAGAAAAATGAAATACAACAACCATGGCCATTCATACAGAGGAAAACTGGACCATTTTCATGTAGAGAAACCAGTTTGAAGTGGTTCAGTTTAGCATGTTGCTAATCTCTTAGCATCTCTGCTGCTGCTGTGAGTGGTGGAGCTGCTGGTGGAAGGTCATTGGATATGGCTTTGTGCTTCCCGAATTTGCGCCAGATTAACTTGTCTCTGTAGAGCCCTTGACACACATCCTATGCTGTGTCTATTTAAACCGAACGAAGCAGTTGTTTGCTTCCCCATAGCTCGCTCCCATCTCCTACAACTCACACTCGCTAAATGCCCACAGCCTTTACAGAAGCATGGAGGAATGCCTCTGCCTGGTGTCTTGTCTGTGTGGGACCCGAAGTATGCAAGAGGTTATCTGGCCAGTGCGCATGGGATGCCTACCCTGTACTAGAGCTGCAGGGTCTAGTCAGAAAATGGTTTAATATGAACTCCTCAGACTGGCTCAGCTTATCCTCAAGGACGTGTGGTTTTAAGCGAGATGGTGATTGGCACTGTGGTTCTGTGGGTCGTAGTATTTGTAAGACCTGTGGGCTGAAATGAGCCTCTGCTCCTTGAGTCTTGGACATTTAGGGTGTGAAAAAGCAGTACAGAGGAAGAGGTGAGAGTGGCTCAGTTTTCAGTACTTTTAAGAATTGGAATAAAAATGGTTACTTCATAAAAAACAAAACAAAACGGTCCTTGGATCCTCAGATTATCATTAGTTCTTTGCTTTTGATTGCGAATACATCAAAATGAATATTTTAAAAAAGTTACAGAAGCTAACTGAAAATTATTGTTAGCCCTTTGATCCATAAAAGTGAATTAGCAAATGCCCCTTGTTAATAAATGTACTTTTTTTTTGGGGGGGGGGGGCGCATCACTGCCTTTGGTGGTCGTGGGCACTACTATCCAGTGCTGCTCCTGAGAGCCGCCGCTGGATTTGAACCGTCAAGCCTTCGGGCCACAGTCCCACACTCAACCACTTAACGCCACCGGGGCCCAAATGTACTTTTTTTAAGGAAAAATCTCCCAAAACTTGGTGGTGCTATGGGGGAGTCGAAGGAGATTTTCAGTGGGGAAAATACTGGCTTTGGAGTTTGTTTCATAACCATGCAGCATCCCCAGCCTGTCATGGCTATGACTCTGTGGCGTGAGTGTTGTTATAGAAGGAAGTGAACAAGAACAGTCCTTTATCTCTAGGTGCATGGCAAAGGGGAAGGGAAATTGGTTTTCCAGTGCAAGCACACCCCTCCTTGTTTGTTTGTTTGTTTGTTTTTTAAATCATTTTCTTGGCATAAGCATTTTTATACGGAGGTCAGATAAGGTTGTGTCAATGTGGGTAAATAATCAATTGTTTAGTGCTGTCAGAAAGAAAGTCCCTTAGCACTGCCCCTCTACCCGTGTTCATGATAAAGTGAAAGGCCCGGGTGAGGAACACCGAACGAACAAGAACTGAACGTTGCAGTACCATGTCCTAGGTTTTCCACAGAGATTATTTGCTGCCGGCTTCATCAGTATTTGCTGTTACTTTGTCGGTATCCCCATCTGATCAGAGGGAGTGAAAGTTCTCCGGGCTTGAGCTTGAAGCTGAGCCAGGTTTCTGAGAACATGGATCTGCCTGCCCATCCATGTGGTGAAGCTCATCATTTCCTCCCTGGCTTATGGGCCACCTTTGTCATTCTACAACCACATGTGTCCAGTGATCTGCTTATTCTTGGGTCAGGAATAGAACTAGAAGAAAGTTGCATATTTCATCGTTGCTACATTGCACCCTGACTGGTTCCCCAACCCCCTTCTGTTTTTTTTTTTTTTTGGGGGGGGGGGCATCACTGCTCTCCGGTGGTGGGAGCAGGAGGCCCAAGCCCCACTGCTGGAATTGAACCTCTGTCCCAGTGGGCTGCAGTCCCGCGCACAACCACTGCGCCACCAGGGCTCAGGGGGCCCCCCCTTTTCTGTAAGAGGGGATGTTGCATTACCTACTGATGGGCATTGACTCCCCAATCTGCACTTCCCCTCATTTATAATGATAAACTTTTTAGTTCATTGATGCCTGCTACTTGATTCCTTTGACACCAGGTGGTCACGTAGGCTGATGTGCCTCTTCCATGTGGGCTTTGTTGCTTTTGAGTGAGATGGCTGCTTGTTTACTTTCAAGCCTTTAAGACTCCAGGTGCTATTTCTTTTGATAGTCAGGCACCATCAGCTTTCTTCGCCACATTTGCTTATGCATCCACTTTGTCTTCAGCAATCATGTCAAGAAGGTGAGCATAATGGAATGCCAGTTTAATAGAACAATATATTCTTGCATTGAGAAAGTTCTTGAGTGGAGGTCCAATGTCCATCTGCTGCCTTAATACTAATCCTATAAGTATGTAAGTAGATCTATTTCCCCATCATCATATATAAATATATTTGCCTAAGTACATGCATGCCTGTATTTAGAACTCTATAAATGCCCTTTGCCTCCCAGTTCTTTCCTCTGTTTCCCTTTACTTTCCTCCCACTGTCATGCTCAGCCTTCATTTGGGTTTCAGTAGTTTTTCATGGTTATATTACCCTTGTTCCATCCCTATCAGGCCTCTCACGCCCACCTTGCCACTGATTTTGGATCATTTGTTGTTCCCTTATCCCTGAGTTGGTCAACACCACCTCCTTTCCCCCATCTCCCCCTCTTCCATGTTCCCCTGGAACCATCAGTCCCATTGTTTTCTCCTCCAGACCTTTCATCCAGCCTATCTTATCTAGATAGGCTTGCAGAGATAATAATATATACAAGAAAACAAGACATCAAAAGATAAAGTGACAAAAGAAAACAAAATGACAACAGCGACAAGACCAATGTCCAGGAAAAAAAAATATAGATAAGTTAAAAAAAATAAAAAGAAAAGAAAAACCTGTAAATAGTTCAAGGTCTGTTTGTTGACCTCCAGGAGTGTCCTTTGGTTGAGTCCGATGGGGTGCCACATCCAGACCCTAAAGTATGTCCTTGGCACTCCCTCAGGAACTCCATCCTCTGCTCCCCACAGCTGCTCTGCTGCACACCCTTAAGTGTTTTTGCTTTGATCAGACTGGGTGCAGTCCCAACCCTGCTTTTCCAGTGTTGTCCCCGTTGTGTAGAGCCTTGGATCAGCTAGGGGCACCGTGTTTCAGACTGGAGTCGGCCATATGGTCCTCTCTGTGCAGTGGCTGTTCTGAGTGGGGGATATCATCCTCAAGACTTGGTTGGGCCAGGATGCACTATGATGAGAATTTAGTGATGGTTGTGAATTTGATTTTTTTTTTTTTGGTATTTGGTTCTCTTCTGAGGAATACTAGTGGTGCAGTGATTAAGTGCTTGAGAGCAAATCAAAGGTAGATATTTTGAACCTTCCACGGAGTGAGATGTGACATTCTGTTTCCATAAAGATTTACAATTCACAGGCAATTTACTTTTGGGCTTCAGGACTTTAGAGACTTTGAATTTGCAAATTTGCACCCTCTTCCTTGAACAGTCACTTCAGAGTGAAAGAAGGACCTGGAATTATTCCCACCTCCTCTGCTCCATACCCCCTACCCCCCCTTTTATAAAAATCAGTTGTCAGTTAGATTGAAGCAGTGGTTCTCTATCTGGATGGTTTTACACACCCTCAGTGTGCATGTCATTTAGTGATGGTTGGTTATCACAGCTTGTCAAGGCTCTTATTAGCTTTTAGACCTGTGATGTGGTTTAATACCTTGCAGGATATGAAATCAGGTGCATGATCTTGCCTAAAGCAAAGTCTGGGTGGTAGCTGGCATTATTTGTTGTGTTCCTGATTCATCACACATTCTATAATCTGTCACTGTTTTGATAGGAAAATTGAAAATGCTTATTAATGACATACTTTTTTTTCCTTTTCAAAATCATTTTATTGGGAGCTTGTACAACTTTTATCATAGTACATACATACTTACATACATACATACATTGTGTCAAACACACTTGTAAATGTGTTGTCTTCATCATTCTCAAAACATTTTCTCTGTACTCGAACCCTTGGTATCAGTTCATTTACTCTTTAACTGCATACTTAGTCCTTGCTTTTCAATGAAACCAAGCTTCCACCATTTTTGCCAAAAACTGGGCACCCCCTTCAGATTGGATCAGGAAGCTGCTGAAGTAATTTGGAGACTTTTAAGCACAACTCTTGGAAAATTTTTATTAGAAATATCATTCCCCAGCAGGCCTTTCCATCCACCCACCCAGTGGTCGACAAGAATCATTCTCACTGGTTCTGCACTACTGACCTGACCCAGCCATTTCCAAAGGCACCTCTGGAGGTGGAGAGGCATAGGGATTTTGGGAGGTGATGGTTAAATGGGCCATTTAACCAATGTGCTCCTGTACGTTTATTTTATATAATTGAATATGGTGACTCAGTCTCTTCTAAACAGAACTTATTTTCTTCATGATACCGCATTATAATTTTTGCCTACTAACGTCCATCATGAAAAAGCAAGAACAGCAAAAACATACATACACAGACCCATTTCCTCCTGCACTTTTTAAAAGCGTAAAACTTAAGTGCCTCTTAACTTTTAAAATTGGATGCGTTTTATAATCACCTTACAGGTAGTGTCATTGGGTAGCATCTAATGATGGATGGGTTTGGTTTTGTGGGTACAGGAAACTTGTGAGGGACCTATAAATGTTTGTGTGGTCACACAGCAATATGTAATGTTATTTGCTCTGTTTTCCTTTTATTTTCATGTTTAACTTTGGTTTTACCTTCAAATTGTTGAAATTTACACATTTTGACACATTATCTATTGAATGAAAGCCAGGTTTTCATTGTGTCAGCACATTCATGTATATGTCTGTGCGTAAATGGTCTACAACAATTAACCACACCAGCACTTTGCTCCACAGCATAGACCAGCCCCCCAGGCCCCTCACCCCATGAGTGGCTGAGACTGCCAGTCTGTTCTGCCCAGGATATAAGACTCAGAAGGGATTAGGGCACATAACTTTGATGGGAAACATCAGTTATAGAAATAGCAAGTGGAAAACCAATCAGTTGCAAAATTAAAGGGATCAAGTCCCTCATTCCTGGGAAATGGGGTGCGGCCGGAAAGGCGACCGCCCCCTCGCCTGTCACACACCCTCGCTGCGATCTATTGAAAGTCAGCCCTTGACACCGGGTTTGTATAGAAATAAAGGAAAAAGAGTGGGGGGGGGGGGAGAGAAAAATTAAGAGATCAAGGGCAATAGTTTGGGGTTTCCCCTGTCCCTGCTGGCCTTTCTTTCTGGGTTCTGCTCTGTTCTCTGCCCTCTGCTCAGCTGCCAGCAGGGAGAAGAGCCTTCACCCCTGGGTGCTGCCAGCCTCTAGGTTTTCTCCTGCTCCAGGTCACCACCTGCTTGAGGAAATCAATAAAGAGCACCTTCACCTTGGTGTTCTTGGCTGTGGGGCCCTTGTGAGCACAGGGCAGCAGCATCGCATTTATGGAGGCAGCTCAGGCACATTCCCACGTTTGTCCCCGCGCTCACCTGCCCCCAGAGAGTGTTTTTGAGTTAGTTACAGAATGTATGGGCCCCTGGGGCTCCCCAGTATGTTCTGTTTGTCCTGAGTTGTGTTGGCCAGAACTCAGACACATGGTGGTGTGTGTGGTGTTGATGAATTGCCTGTATAATGTGAGAGGGTGTCAGGTGGCTACCGTATGAGATACAAAGTGGCCAGACCCAAAGGGAAATGAGGATGTGGGCCTGTAGAGGCACATGGGGTGGGGGGTGGGATGCCAACCAATGTTTGGACAGTGAAGCAGGGTTAGAGGTGCCCCTGACCAGCAGGGCAATATGCTGCTTCTTTCCCATAGGCACCTAACTTGGGGGTTGGGGGGTGGGGGCGGTATCAGTCCACATTCTGATCATTTGGGACACGGTTTTCTTGGGGAAGTTGCTTGAGAACTGAGTTTGCCACTTGGACAGTATCCAAAAAGCTCAGTTAAAAATGTGTGCCTACATAAACTAATTTAACTATTTTGTTTCAGAATATACCCAGCCTTGCTTTGGGACACACTTCTCTTGGATTTAATCGACAGACCTCAGCAACATTGACTTTTCAGCTATGGAATCGGTAAGTATTCTTTCTCTATGTCAGTCAATTTGTTATTCTGATGAGTTTGTAAAAAGCTTAATTTTTCAAGATTTGCATGATACAGTTAAAGTATTTAGACATTACATTCAAAAGCCTAGTGAACGTTGGTCTGGTTTGTGTGTGGGCAAGGTTCTTTTCAGTGTGGTACCACTGAACTCTGGCATCAATAAGTAGCCCCTTTGGTGTCACGCAGAGATGGATTATGCTGAAGAAATTAAAAGCATGGGCGTGTGGCCTGCTCAGGATGCCCGATCGTCTGGCATACTGATTTTCACCACCCCGAAGAACCTAAGAGTGGCAGCCTGCTGTGTGGTGTCCCTTCCTCAGGACATGGGATGAACCGTTGTCCTGTTTGTTTGCCAAGTGTCCTGCTTCTGATGTGTCTGGGGCACAGTTGAGGCCTACCTCTGCTGCCCTGGGCAGGAGGGTGGCTGCACATGGAGGCACCGTGTTCACTCCTGGCCTGTGTTAATGTACGGGTAGAGGCCAATGGCTTGGACTCCTGCTCCAGCGGGTGGTGGTGGTGGTGGGGGGGGGCAGTGTAATTGGGGCTCTTCTGGAGAAAAAAAAGGGGGAAGTTCTTTGACCTCAGGCCTGGGATTGCTGCTCCTTGTTGCTATAGAACAGAATCTTGCCTTGGCCCTGGCAGGTGGTTTATTTCCTCTGTGTGCTCATATCAGGTGTTCGTACCTGAGCCAGGTATTAATGTTTAAAAGCAAACTGCCCCAAAGTGTATGGTTTGTGTTGTTGCTCCTAGCAAACCTGGAGAAAGCGTTTCTGATAGTCCCGTAGCCTATTTTTCTCTTGTACTCCTTCCTTTATTTCACTTATGGTGAGTCAGGCCACTTGGAAACTTAACCTGGCCCATCTCTTTTGTCTGACTTAAACTTTTCCTTGGAAGTGAGTGGACTTCATTGGAAAAATAAATCCCATATGCTGGGCTAGGCCTGTTGCTGTCTTCTTTCTGCCTGGAAGCCGATGTGCACTCGGCAAGTAGCAAACATGGCTGACAGGGTAGATGGGTGACCAGGCCGGGCTCTTGGGGGCATGTGATGGACTCCCCTCAGCCTGCTGACCAGGCAGCTCTGAAGCAGGCCTGGGAGGACTCCAGGCTGACTTTCAGAGCATGCTCTTGGGTTTGTGAATGGTGACTTCTTCAGAAGGGAGAAGAGCAGGTCCCCTGGGTGTGGAGAGGTTGAAGTTGAGCTGCATTCGGAGAGTTTGGGCTTGACCTGCATTGTGAAGGAGTAATGGGGTAGGCACGGAGTGTAAGATCAAAGAAGGAACTGGAATGTAGGCTGGAGTGGCTTTTCAGCCAGGGTAAGATCTTGCGCAGTAAGGCCGAGGGTGACTCGTGACTGTCGGGAGGTGGTGGTGGTAAACCCTCAAAGTGAAAAGGGATGGTTGGACAGATAGAATACCAGTCCCCCCATCACCCTTGTAAACTGTTCATGAATAACAGTGAAAAGCAAAATGCTGCGTATGTTGGTGTGCTCATTGCATTTTCCACAGATATCTTAGTGGTTCGTAACATGCGTGTTTCCCTGCTGAAAATCAAATGGGATGTCCAAGGCTCTGCAGACTGCTGTGGCTTGGTCCAGTCTGACTAGTGCTCCTGGGCCTGGAGGTGAGCAGAGAAGTGACAGACACCTTCTGGAAGACTTTGGGGCATGTGGGGCATGACCCTCTTGTGTATACCACATTAATATTCAGAGAAATTGAATACCACTTTGCACCCTGGTGAATTATCAGTGTTTGTGTCATTGGCTCTCTTTTGTTTGGAATATTGGAGTAAAACAGATTCCCTCCCCGCCAAGAAACAGTCCCAGCCTCCCTGGCTTCTAATGCAGAGCTTAGAGCCCCTTGGCTGTTAGAGCTTCCTTCACCCTGACCTTCCCTGTTAGTGGAGGCAGGGCTTTAAAAACAATTTTTTTTTTAAAATTAGAATGGCTTTGAGTTTGGGTGGACTCACTGATGATTATTCAATTTATTTCTACCATTCTTTGTTGTTGTCTTAATTTAAGCATTCAAGATGGAATGTAGAATTATGTGTGTTATGGCATGAATTGTGCCAAATTCTTTATCCTCTGGCCATATGGCTCCATTTGGAAAGAAGCCTTTCTCTGTTAGGTTAACAAAGTGAGCACCTTAAGTCCAGCCAGATTGGGCCCCTGAGATTAGAAGAGGTGTCTGTGTATGTGTGTGTTTAGGGTGATGACATGAGGATGTGATGGGGTGATGTTGGAGCCAGCTTCACCAGCTGTGGCAAAGCCCTTGCCCCAGAGCCAATGGTGAGTGAGCACCTTGACCCTGAGCCTGTGTTCCTAGTCTTCACCTCTCATTGTGTGAGGAAACAATCTTTGTTGGTCATCACAATTTGAGGAGCCGGTGGCAGAGTATTTGGAGCAGATTGAAGTCCCCATGGACAGGTTGTACTTGTGAAAACCCACTGAGGGTGTAAGGTGGGTGTGGGTCCTTGGGTGTCACAGCTGGGGCAGGGTTGGAGAAATGCCGGGCCAGACCTCTGCCATAAGGGGTTGCTGAGTGCTGCTGTAGTGACGAGGACCTGAAGGGCTTTGTGCACTGGTTTGGGGGCACTGGGATATCAGCACATCCTGTCATTCTCTCCTTTTTTTGGGGGGGGGGGGCATTACTGCTCTCTGGCGGTGGGAGTAGGAGGCCCAGCCCCACTGCTGGAATTGAACCTCCGTCCCAGTGGGCCGCAGTCCTGCGCACAATCACTTTGCCACCGGGGCTCAGCCCCATTCTCTCCTGTGCTTTAGGCAGAGCATTCTCATCTGAGGTGGTGATTTGAATGTCACCAAAAGTGACAGTGTGTGTGGAAATAAAACTCCATGGAAGCACGTGTTTCAGCATAATCGGACATCAGATTCACAGTCACACTGACAGCTGGATCCATCCTCACTTTCTCAGCAAGAAAGCATGTGGGCCAAGTTTTTCTGCGGCACTGATGAGATGGGACTGGCCTTTGCTCACACACAGTCCCTCGGCTTACTTAGAGTGCGGAACCAAGAGAGGAAAGAGCAAGCAGAGCAGGGGGTAGAGGTATTCCGTTTGTGTCCCAAAGTGTACCGCCAAGGACTGCCTGACAACTACTGTTTCTAAAAAGGAATGGTTTCTGGAAGTGGTCTCTTAGAAAGGCTTGACTTCGGGGTTTTCTATTTTTAATACACACCGCAATTTAAGAGAAAACTGCTCAGTTTTTAACTTGATGATTTTCATGGGCTGAAATTGGAAATAGCAAGTCAGTCACGTGGAGTTGTAAGAGGTACAGTCTCTGTCCCTCTCACCCGAGTGCTGACCAGAAACACATTTGTGAGTGGGCTGCCCTGCTGTGTGGTAGCACCTGTGCCCAGCAGCATTCCCACCAGACCCGAAGGGAGGAGCACAAGGCGGGTGGCTTGTGCTTGGTGGCTCCTTCCCTGACCCAGGGCCTCACCAGGCCATTTCCACTTGCTTGGAGACTCTCTTGCTGCCCATGGCCCGGGCAAGCTGGTTAGGTGCCAAGGAAGGAGGGCCACTGCAAGACACGGGGCGGGGCTTGATGTGCAGGTTTGCAAGGCACTGTGGGGACCCATGCAGATTAATTTTTCTTGTGTAAAGAGTTTTCCTTTGGATTTTAAAGTAGGTAACAGCACACGCACCTTGTTAGCTGTTTCATTACTAGATTAACATGAAGCTAAGCATGCCAATAGAGTTTACTGAAGGTTTGAATTCTGATGTAATTGTAATTTGGGGGTTCTAGGGAATATTCCATGGCTAAATACCCTTAAATTACATATAATTGGCAAAATATTAGATGCCACTTAAGTTAGATTTCATTGAATGCATGCTTTTTGTGAGTTTAAAAATTGGCACTGTGTTCGGAACCATTTGTCCCCAGCAGCCTCCCCAGAGCGGCAGCTCTTGCCGGTGAGCAGAATGACAAGCCTCACTCAGCCCCACTGGCTTGCTAGGGCTCAGCGGCCAGAGGGAAGGAGCTGGAGCCCAGCCCAGTCACAGTGAAAGGAAAGGTCGGAATTGCAGGAGGTGCTCCCCCCACCACTTTCAGGGTGTCTCTTAAGTGAATGGATTGGCCCCTTGCCTATGGGCCAGAGTTGGAGTCTGGGGAGACTGAGGATAGATGCAGAGAAATGGGTTTGGGACTAGAGGAGGTTTTGTGACCTATTTGGAACACCCAGTTTGTTGGTTACAACGCTACTTATATTTTCCTCCCAGTGTTATTTTTCCAGATTCCCATAGAGCTGATGTTGAGTCTTAATGCCATCGAGTGGAGCATGCTGCGTACTTGAGGGTGGAGAGATGTGCCACACACAGTGTATCTGGATGGAGCTGACAACTGCTGCCTGTAGAAGCTGGGCATGGTCCTTCTCAACTCCTTTCGGTGTTCACTGCACAGGACCTGTTTCTGCCGAGTTGGGGGGGGGGGGGGAAGTATTCAGTCACTTCACTCACTTGGCTCAGCCAAACTCCCACATTCAGAAACCTTCCTTGAGACTTCCTTGAGGAAGTAGGCCTTGGGCCTGCAGGTGTCTAGGAGGATGTTGGAGATGGCAGTGTAGTGGATCTTCCTATACCCTTCTCAGAGTTTCTTGTCTCTTCTTTCTCTGTTCTCAGAAGAAACCAGGCCCAAGTCTTCTGTTATTCAGTTGAGTCTGATTCACAGCGACTGTCTGACAGAGCGGAAATGCCCCCTAGGGTTTCCAAAGCTGTGACTCATTAAGGCTTCATCTTTCTCTATTTTGGAGCACTTGGTAGGCTTGAACCAATTGACCTCCCAGTTAGCTGTCCACTGTACTGTCAGGACACCTCTCTGAATTACTACTTGTGTTAGCTACTGGGATAAGGGACTTCGGCTAGGCCAGGTGGTCTGGGGTTTGAAATACAAGGGCTTTGCATGGGGGGTGCGTTGCTTGGAGCAGCCGAGAGTGGTCTGTAGCGCTTGGTTGCCATTGAGAGCCCCTCAGGTTTTCTTGCCGAGGGTTACTGAGACGGTGCTGAGTGCTGACGTGTGGCACACTTAGAAGTAGAACAAAATGGTTGGTGCTGAAAGTGGCAGTGTGGTGAGCCTCCGGTCCCTGAGGTGCCCTCCAGCACCACTCTGAACACTGGGTGAGTCCAGCGGCCACTGAGGGCCCTGGCCTTCTCCCCGACCTCCTAATGCTGTCCTGGCAGAGATTCTGATGGCAGCTGCCTGAGGAAAGCAAGTGTAGAGGCTGGGCAGACGAGAGCTTGTTGGCTTTGTCAGTGAGCTGCCCAGCCGTACACGTGCGCGCATGTAGTGACCCAAGATCTCAACATCTGCTAAAACAAGACACTGCGAGCAAGCATGTATTTATGTTAGAAACCAAAGGACACGTCTTCCTTTTTTTTTTTTTTTTAACAATGGTTCGTTTATTAGAAAAAAATGAATCTTGGGGCCTGTGTCTACATTGAATGGCATTACGATACCTAGAAGGAAGAAGTCTCTTCTCAGAGTACAGGACACAGAGGATCCAGGAAACAGAATCTCAAAGCCCTCGGTACCACTGGCCCTTCCCCAGCCCCTCCCCCTCCACCTGAAGGTCATGTGTGTACCTAGTACATGGATGTAGACAACTCATTTCCACTGGCACTGTGCTAACAGGATTTCCATTCTGTTCATTGTCTCCAGTTCTTTGTCATTCCCTGCCTAGACGAGGCCATGGCCTATTTCAAGTTATTTTTATTAGTTAGAATCAAAGTTCCTGACCATCTCAGTGTATGTTGACTTTGGAGATAGGCCTGGTACCTAACCTGCTAGCAATGTCCAGCCCACACCTTACTGGGTAGCTTGAGGCGCTGTTATTTTATTGTTATGCTCCACCCAGTACTTTTGAAGAATAGTTAAAAGTATTGTATGTAATGTTAGATTGTATTTAAGAATTGAGTTGGTTTTTTTTTTTGGGGGGGGGGGGGCTCACTGCCCTCTGGTGGGAGTAGGAAGCCCAGAAGAATTGAGTTTAAAAATGTCCATTCAGATACAATTAGAATTTTTTTTTTTTTTGTGGGCATCACTGCCTCTGGTGGTCGTGGGCGCTACCCAGCCGCCGCTGGATTTGAACCGGCAAGCCTGCGGGCTGTAGTTCCGCACTCAGCCACTTAGGCCACCGGGGCTCAGCCCACAATTAGAATTTTTAAGAAGAAACCCAGTAGCAAGTGACATGAAGTATTTTGGCATGGTGTGGTGAAGTGGAATTCTTTGCTATGGCTCTGTTAGACATAGTCTCTGTAACTCAGACCTAACAACTGGATGTGAGGATGCAAAAAAGGTGGAAAGGACTAACCTCACACGGGTCTTGTTGGTTTTCGATGGGAGAAAAAGAGTATCTTTACCAAGGATGAAGAGCCACCAGCATGGTGTCTGTGCAATTTCTGCCCTAAGTAGCAGATGCCCCAGAGGCCATGGCACCAGGATCATGAGCCCCAGAACAGTGGACTTCCCAGTCTATGGAATGAGAGAAGCCAAGGATCTAAGCAGGAATCTGACTTGAATAGTGAGGTGCCCTTTGGGCATTTTTCAGCCCCAAAGGAGCTTTGTTTGACTTGTCTGAGCAGGGCAGAAGCCAAGCAACCTTGAGACTGAGAGTTAAGGACCAGACCTCTTTTTCTTGAAAAAATCATTTTATTGGGGACTCGTACAACTCTTATCACAATCCATACATACATTCATTGTGTCAAGCACATTTATACATTTGTTGCCACCATCATCATCTTTTTTATTTTGTGGGCATCACTGCCTCTGGTGGCTGTGGGCGCTACCCAGTGCTGCTCCTGAGAGCCACCGCTGGATTTGAACTGCCAAGCCCGTGACCTGCAGTTCTGCACTCAACCACTTACACCCCCGGGGCTTAGCCCACCATCATCATTTTCAATTTTATTTCTACTGGAGTCCATGGTATCAGCTCATTTTTTCCCCTCCCTCACAAACCCTTGGTAATTTATAAATTATTATTATTTTTGTCATGCCTAGACTGTCCCTCTTCACCCACTTTTCTGTTCGTCTCTCTGGGAAGAGGTTCTATGTAGATCATAGTGATCAGTTCCCCCTTTCTACACACTCTTCTCCGCGCTCCCCCCCCCCCCCCC